>CM055110.1:15088537-15152608 GCA_029204225.1 Diphasiastrum complanatum
CTTTTTCCTTTTCTTGAATCTAACCATGATCAAACTAGTACTTGAGTTGATGTAAGGTGATACCATGTATTGATTCAGACTCTTGTAATGACTCGTCACAGAACATAGGAATTCCTCCATCTTTCCTCCTATCATATGATATTTTTGTATCTCTATGAGATCCATCCTCATCAAAGATTATTACCCTCCAAGTCATACAACCTGTATCCTTTCTCTTGACTATCATATCCAAGAAATAAACATTGATGTCTTTGATTTCTAGGTTGTGTGAGCGTATGCATACTTCCAAAAACCCTCAAATGACTTATGTGAGGTTTTCGTCTTCGTGTAAGCTTGTAGCAATATTGCATTCAACTATCGAAAGACGTCATCGTCTTCCGTAATGACAACATCATCACAAAGTTCTGTTAAGCCAAAGGTAAACTATTAAGCATGAGAGATACCAATACCGAATCTGAAACAGTTTCTCCAACTGCAACAAGTTCCCTCTCAGATCTTTCATCTGAGTAAAGTAGTCCGTTACTAATCATCTACAACCATCTTTAACGTATGTAGCTTATTAGTTAAGAACAAAATTCGAGATTGATTTACAGGCTCGTATAAATTCTTTTGAATATCCCAAACCTCCTCGGGTCCAACAACATTCCTGATGTGAGGTATAATCGTATCTGTAACAGACAAGTTAATGATATGATGAGCTTTTCTCCTCCACTTTTGATACTCTTGCAACTCCCTGTCTGTAGTAGGAGGTATCTCAACACCTGTGGCAATTATCCCAATATTCTCGATCCTGGAGAATATTTTGCATCTTGAACTTCCATATGCTGTAGTTTGGATTTCCAACTATGCAATCTGCCTTGCAAGTCAGTCCTCTGATTCTGCTCCAACCAGCAAGCAGATCTACAATTCCAGCCAGTGAACAGGTTCTGCCACATTCCACTTCTAGCGAATTGTGGCAAACAACAGTGAATCGATCTGATAGACAACAAACTATTTTGCAGCGTGATCAATCAGCCAGCAAACACAATGATCTGCAGGCAGTGAACAGGTAATCAGGTCTGCATGCAGCGATCCAGCAATAGGCAGCCAGCATACAAGAGACCAGGTCTGCCAGCAATCTGATATAACAGCACTCAATCAGTAGAAAACCAGCGATCTGATCTGTAGCAGCATACAGGTCTGCCAGCGATCTATAGCAGTGATCCAATCAGCAAACTGCACTCAGACCTCCTCTCACACTGAGATCCTTCCTCGAGTATCCAGACCCCAGATGTGTAGGTCTTCTTTTGAGAGAGATGTATACTCTACGAGCTTCACTTCTACCTACGCTCTCAGATATGGATCACAGTCAAGCTCATATTACCCAGTTCTTCCAGAAGCGAGACAAAGAGGATATTTCAGTTGAGGATTTTAAAGTCCCTGTTCGAAGATCGAAGACACATAGGGTTTCACACGCTTCTGCTAGATCCAATGCTACCCAGTCTTCACGTGCTTCCCGCCAGCTTACATCACGCTCCACTACTACCATCACTCATTACTTTCAGCTCACTCGTAGCTAAT
Source organism: Diphasiastrum complanatum (assembly GCA_029204225.1). Taxonomy (NCBI): domain Eukaryota; kingdom Viridiplantae; phylum Streptophyta; class Lycopodiopsida; order Lycopodiales; family Lycopodiaceae; genus Diphasiastrum; species Diphasiastrum complanatum. Next base: position 15,090,098 of record CM055110.1, read on the forward strand.
CTCCTCCGTAGAGTAGGTGGTTAAGCTCTTGCATTGTACCCTCACAAGCTGGTGGTCAAGCTTTGATACTCTTTCTTAGAGATAGAGAGATAGATATACTAGTTCTTTTCTTTTCATTAGTAAATAAGTCCGTATGTGGACAATGCTCCTCACGCTTGTACCCTCTTTTTTGTCTTATGTACCTTTGGCTATCAAAAGACGTTAATAATAATTATTCTAATTCTAATTCTAATTTCACGGCCATCTGAGTTCTCCTTCTTCACATCTGACATGGTACTTGCAGCCATTAAGAAGATGAAGTCCCATAGGGCCAGAGACATCGAAGACCTTGAATCTGAACTCCTTTCTCATGCCTCCGACTTACTCGCCCCCACTATTGCCACCCTTCTTAACTCCGCAGTTTTTTCTGGTTTCCCATCGTCCTGGTGCACTAACGTTATCCACCCCATCCATAAGAAAGGTGACCCCATGATTCCAAGTAAGTACCGCACCATAATGATTGGGCATGTCTTGGCGAAACTATATGGTACTATATTACAGTCTGCTGTGAGCTCAGAGGTGGAGGCTAGGAGACTACATGCCATGGGTCAGGCTGGTTTTCGAGCCCATTATTCTACTGATGATCACATCTTCACATTGCGTTCCTTGATTTAGGAGGCTAAGCATAGGAGAGAGAGGGTTTACTGTTGTTTTGTGGACTTCAGGAAAGCCTTTGATTCTGTTCCTCGCTCATTGCTCATCCAGAGACTTCGAGACCTCGGCTTCTCCACCGACATTGTTCTTGTTATGATGGCACTTTATGAGCGGGTCCTGGGCTATTTCCGACATAGCAGTGGCATATCTGATCACATCTGGAGCACTATTGGGGTGAAGCAGGGTTGTTCCCTCTCACCATTCCTATTTGGCTTGTATATTGATGAGTTGGAGAGAGTCATTACATAGGGTGGTGGTCCTGGCTGCAGGCTTGGTGACATCTTGATTGCTATCCTCCTTTATGCCGATGATGTGATATTGGTCTCACCGACCAGAGAGGGTCTACAACAACAGTTGGATTGCTTGCATGAGTTTTGTACCAGATGGGGCCTAGGGGTGAACATTGGGAAGACCAAGGTTATGGTCTTCAACACTTCGAGAGCATTCATGCACCGACAGGATCTTAATTTGTGTGGGCAGGTTCTAGAGGTGGTCCCTTCCTATACATACCTAGGGGTCCTTTTCTCAGGTCCTACTTTTAGCATGAGACAGGCCGCTACCACTCGACTGGGGAAGGGACATGCTTCCCTTGTTCAGCTAGAGCGATTTTGCTTTCGGAAGTTCATCCAGGATGCTCGTAGTAAGTGTCGCCTCTTTGATACCATTGTTACTCCCACGACTTTATATGCGGCAGAGACATGGTGTACAGGTCTCCCTTCTTCAGACTGGGCCAGTCTCTCACGATTACAGACCACCATGCTAGCTCGGCTGATTTAGGCGAAGCCTTCTGTTCCACATGAGATTCTCTTGGCCGAGTTTGCAATTCCACCTATACAGATCGAGGCAGTTCTTCAGCTCATCACCTATATACAGAGGATACAGGCGTTACCATAGATAGACAGGCGATACATACAGGTTGCACTATCCTCTTCACAGCGTCTTCACGATCAGGGCTATAGGTTATCATGGTTCTCTCAGGCCTCTCACCTCCTACTTGCGTCATTTGGCATCTCCATCACAGAGCTCCCCTCAGGCACACATCAGTATATCAGATGCTTCCTCTATCGCCCATATCTAGAGCGGACTTGGCATAACCAGCTAGGGGTTAAGCCAGCTTTCTACCGGACTCATTTCTTAAAGCTAGATGCATCGGGGACCCCAGTCATGCCACGCTACTTGGACTCGGGATTGTCACATTGCCTCAGATTCACATTGGGGCAGCTCAGGGTGTCCTCTCATCAGCTAACTATTGAGACTGGGAGGTTCCATGGTATTCCCAGAGAGGAGTGGATTTGCCAGTTATGTTCTCTAGGTGAGGTGGAGTCTGAGGAGCACTTTATCTTTAGGTGCCCTGTATATTATGAGATCAGAGGGTTCCGAGGGATGCCTACCACTCTACGCTCTCTCATAGCTTATGAGGACCTACGGTGTGTCGCTCTGATGGTACGCGAGATGTCCATACTACGGAGAGATCTATACGAGACACCCCAACATTTTATCTCACAGCCATTGATTACTTCATTCTTTACTAGGCGGAGATCACGTGATTTAGTGCTTGATGATGAGGATTATGATCATGACGATGACGAGGATGATGGCCGCGCTCATGGTCATAGAGATCAGAGACAGTGTACCTCCCACTATCATGCTACTACCAGGATACCAGACATCCTACACAGAGGCGTACTACTATTAGACATGCACGTGTTCATGCTCACAGACGACGCCGGCAGGCTCCAACGCTTCCCCATTCTGTGGCTCGCATCACATCTTTTTACAGCATCAGTACAGCAGTAGACATCCTACTATAGATACAGATGATTACTATGCGCACACTCTCGCACACATGTCTATTTTAGTTTGCACTGGATGTTTTTCTTTATGATAGTTTGGAGACGTTTTTATATGCTCCCATGGTTACCACATACTCTCTCTCTCTCTCTCTCTCTCTCTCTCTCTCTCTCTCTCTCTCTCCAGCGGCCTCTCCAGCGATGGTGATCCTCCCCTCCTAGTCCGCCCTCTCTCTCTCTCTCTCTCTCTCTCGCTGATGCAGATGTGCTGGCCTCTCCAGCGATGGTGATCCTCCCCTCCTAGTCTGCCCTCCTCCACCGCTCCTCCATCAGCGCCCTCCTCCATGGCCCGTAAAACCAGGGGGAGCCCTTGCTCCCCCAACCCCCCCCCCGCCCCCCTCCATCTCCTCCTACCTCATCCTGCGCTCCACCTGCTGCTGCCCTCCACCCTACCCCTGCCCCACCTGCTCCACCTGCTACCACCTGCTACCACCCTCCCCCCTACTTTTGCCCCACCCGTGCCACCTGCTGTCGCCCTCCACCCCACCTGCTGCCTCCGCCCCACCCAATGCCTCTACACCTGTTGCCTCCGCCCCACCTGATATCTCCCCTGCTGCCTCCGCCCCACCCACTGCTGCTGCCCTCTCTACTGTTCAAGAGCTTCCCCATACTGCTGTGCAGCAGGCGCCCCTTCCCTTGCCACACACTAACAGCCCCCCCCCCCCCTCTCCTCGCTTCCCACTCCGGCCCCCCTCCTTCATCTCCTGTCCCTTCCACTCCCATCCCTGCCAATGCTGCCCCGGACACCCCCTTTCTATCCCACGCAGATTACACGACCTCCAAATCCTTCGAAAATTTTTTAGCCTACCAATTGAAAGAGCTGAAAGCAGATGTACAAACCTTGAAACTGGAAATCATACATCTACGCACAGAGAACCAACAACTTCGGACAGAAATGGATAACAAGTGTGCTTCCCAGCCGCAAGCAGAGACAATGACGAAGTTACAAGACCTGGAACAGCAGTTGAGCCAACACAAAGAATCGACCAGAACATGGGCTTCTACTCTCACCAATGGTAAAGGTACCAACCCACCTTGGACAGCCGATGGCGGAAGTAAGTCTGCCCCTCTTTCATCGTTCATTTCCGCTACTCTTACGGAGGAAAAACTTCGAGATTCCAAGGCTCTCAATATTAGCGTACGAGGCATTGTTGATACCCAAAACGCCATTGAAGAAGCAAAAAGATTTCTATGTACCACCCTAGGACACAATGTAGAAGGTTTTGATACAGCATGGCGCACCAAAAAAGACACTGCTACTTTGGTCCTCTGCTTTACGTCACTTAGGTATCGTAAAGAAACCTTGCGGAAAAGGTTGAAAGACACCAAGATCTTCATGGATGATGACCTTACCTATATACAGGTTGAAGAAAGACGTCAAGCATTCCAAACCGCCAAAGCTACTGGAAGACAAGTGATCTATCGAGATGGAGTTGTTCGGTACCTCAATGGTACTACATGCGGAAACAGCCTATAGGAAATTGGGGTCCTCGGGCTTGGGAGCATCCCGGGACCCCCTCCACACCACTTGCAGCTTGGAGTATGGAACTGCAACGACATACACTCACCATCCACGGTTGGAGATCTTACCGACTTTATCACAGATAAAGATATACTCTTCTTACGAGAGCCTAGAGCGAGGACTACCCACATTTGTAGGCTACAGATGGGATTCAGTTTACAGGACAGAGACGCGATCAGCGAGTGGCAGAGGTTCAGGTGGAGTGGCATGTCTTTAGCGGGAGTCATTATAGTCAGCGATAGAGTTTATCCGACATGATGGACAAGCACGATACATATGGGTTCACATTACTGGACAAGCTATTGGTTTGGATAGGGATCTCTTCATTGCTGCCTGCTACTTTCCTCCAGAGTCTTCCTCCTTTGCGGACGGATCAGGTTCTCCCTATGCTGATCTTTCAGCAGACATTGTCAGATTCACAGATCGGGGTTATGTCCTTCTCACTGGCGACTTTAATGCCGGGACTGCTACCAGACAGGTGGATTTTCATGACACGGATGACATCTTACGTACACGAGCTATTGATTGCGAGGACATTGGTATCACTAGGACCTCAGAGGACGAGATGGGCCCTATCACGAGCTATGGAGAGTACCTTTTACAGATGGGTGAAGCTCACGAGTTGGCCATTTGTAATGGCTTAGCTTGTTGGCCACATTCTGGCAGATTCACTTGCCACCCACATAGTGGAGGACACAGTGTCGTCGACTATCTCATGGGGTCACCAGTTTTTATCCCACTCTTGTCCGATTTCCAGATTCTTCACACCACCCTATCTGATCACTCCTTTCTATCTTTCAGTATGGGCTCCATCCCGACCCTCCAACCACCCATTACTCCACTCATCTCCCGCGCACCCAAGTACACTTTTGATCATTCCCACATCCAAACACACCAGGAGGCCGTCAACTCATTTCTTCGTCGTTTCCCACACCACGCACCGTTAGAAACACAAGCTACCTTCCTTACCACTTCACTCCATAATGCTGCATCATCTTCCTTTTCCTCCAAGCCACATCGACGCCCACCCACTTCGTCACACCCCATCCGACCTCGCTGGTTTGACGCCGAATGTCGTTTCCTTCATCTCCAAGTCACCCAAGCTAGACTTCATAACACACATTTTCTCCATGCAGCTCGTCGATCTCTCCATCACACCCTCCGCCGGAAGAAACAAGTGTATGAAACCCAAAAAGGGAAAAGCCTAGTTGATTCCCTTTGTAGTTCCTCCACTGGCGCCTTCTGGAGGGAATTCATTCCCCGTACCCCACCTCCCCCCCTCACTGACCTTCATACTTGGACTACATACGCCACTACCCTATATACTGTACCCACAGACACACCCATCTCCATCTCTCCCCGGCCGACTACCTTCATGTTCTTCACCTCGGACATGGTCTTGACGGCCATTAAGAGACTAAAAACCCGTCGCACCCGGGATATTGATGACCTCGAATCCGAGCTTCTAATCCATGCTGCAGACACATTATCACCTACCCTAGCCACCTTGCTCAATCGAGCAGTTGTCTCCGGCTTCCCTTCCTCCTGATGTACCAACATCATCCATCACATTCACAAAACTGGTGACCCCATGGACCCTAGTAACTATCGCACCATTATGGTTGGGCACATCATTGCTAAGTTATACGGCACCATCCTCCAGTCAGCAGCCAGTTCTGAGGCAGAGTCCAGGCGATTACATGCATTGGGCCAGGCGGGTTTCAGAGCACACTACTCCACTACAGATCATATCTTCACTCTTCGGGCCATTATTGAGGAAGCTAGACACAGGAAAGAGCAGGTCTACTGTTGTTTTGTTGACTTCAGGAAAGCCTTCGACTTTGTTCCACGTTCCCTCATCCAACGGCTTCGTGATCTCGACTTTTCTACTGACACGATCTTGGCAGTGATGGCACTATATGAGAGAGTCCTTGGTTGTTTTCGGAGTGACATCGGCATCTCAGATCATATCTGGAGCACTATTGGTGTTAAACAGGGTTGTTCTCTATCTCCAACCCTGTTTGGGCTATATATCGATCTATCTCCAACCCTGTTTGGGCTATATATCGATGAGCTTGAGAGAGTCATTGAGTGATGTGGTGGCAGGCACAGGTTGCAGACTGGGGAGTATCCTGATTGCTATACTTTTATATGCAAATGACGTGGTTCTCCTATCTTCTACCAGAGAGGGATTACAGCGACAGCTCGACAGCCTTCATGCTTTCTGCAATAGATGGGGACTAGGGGTTTACATATTGAAAACCAAAGTTATGGTTTTCAACACATCGAGAGCTTTTATGCAGCGCCAAGAACTCATCTTCGACAGGCAGCCCTTGGAGGTTGTATCTTCCTACACTTACCTTGGCGTACTCTTTATAGGCCCTATCTTTGGTATGCGACAGGCAGCTTCCGCCAGACTTGGGAAGGGCCACGCGTCACTTCTCCGGTTAGAGCGTTTCTGTTTCAGACGGTTTATTCGGGATGCCTCGAGTAAATGCCATCTTTTTGACACTCTCGTTACACCCACAACCCTATATGCAACAGAAGTATGGTGTACGGGTCTTACATCATCGGATTGGGCCCATATTTCACGACTGCAGGTTCTCATGTTATCCCGGATGATACAGGCTAAGCCATCCGTCCCACACCAGATTATACTGATGGAGTTCGCGGTTCCACCCATACAACTATTCGCCATCTTCCAGCTTATCCTGTATATCCAGCGTGTCATGTTGTTATCCACAGACGAGCAGAGATACATACAGATGGCACTCGCTTCATCACGACACCTTTATGACCAGGGACATCGACTATCATGGTTCTCTCAGGCCTCCCAGCTATTGGACACACGTGGCATATCTATCACAGACCTTACATCAGGCACCCATGAGTACATCAGACGCTTTCTTTATAGAGTATATCTGAGACGGACATGGCAGGGCCAGCTCGGGGTCAAATCCGACTATTACAGGACACACTTTCTGGAGCTAGACACAAGAGGACTTCCAGTTTTGCCACACTACCTCACCTCAGGACTGTCTCACGGGCTTCGGTTTCTGTTGGGCCAGTTTCGAGTATCTTTACATCAGTTGGCTATTGAGACTGGACGCTTCCAGTGCACCCCGCGAGAGGAGCGGATTTGCCAGTTGTGCTCATTAGCTATGGTCGAGTCAGAGGAGCACTTCCTTTTCACATGTCCAGTTTACTATGAGATCAGAGGGCGATATCATTGCCTTTTTCGTCAGACACATGTTACACTGCGGTCCCTTATCTCATACGAGGACCCCCGTTGAGCATTTCATTTTTAGATGCCCTATTTACTATGAGATCAGAGGGAGATACCATTGTTTGTTCAGAGACAAGCCCACCACTCTACGATCTCTTATATCTTATGAGGACTCCAAATGCGTGGCTCTCATGATACGAGAGATGTTCTTACTGCGACGAGATCTACACGAGGCGACCCAGCACTCTACTCTTCAGCTACTGATCACTTCATTCTTTCATAGGCGGAGACCACAAGACCTAGATATTGACGGTGACAAGGACGACACCGATGATAGTCACCTACATGCCCACAGCGATCAGAGATAGCGTACTATTCATCACCATTTAGCGGTTGGGACTTCTAGACCTCCTCCGCGACGACATACCTCCCACACCCATGTGCGATGTCAGCAGATTCCACAGCTCCCACATGTTGCAGCCTGCATTACATTCTTCTACAGTAGCGGCAGCTCCTCATGACAATGTTTCAGATTTTTATGCACCGACATCATTATTATCGCATATATCTTAGTATACATTAGATGTTTTCTTTTAGCATCTTGTGTATGAGCTCCCATTGTTACCACATACTTGACATGTACTTTTTAGTCTTATATGCCTTTGGCATGGAAAAGACATTAATAAATCTCTCTCTCTCTCTCTCTCATGACTGTTAGCAGTATACATGCTCCCACATGTTTCTTATAGCATCACATCTATTTCAGTTTATAGCTTTAGCTCTAGATTGCTACTTTTGTTACTGTTTTGGAGACGTTTCATACGCTCCTATGGTTACCACACACTTGACATGTACATTTACTAGTCTTATATGCCTGTTGGCATGGAAAAGACATTAATAAAGCTTTCTTTCTTTCTTTCTTCTCTCTCGTAGGATCTTGACAACTTCCAAGGTCACAAAGCTTGCTTTGATACCATGTCAAAATTTGATGCTCAAATTCTAGATAGGAGTTGACTAATCATATTAGCACTCACAAATCAAGATCAACATAAGAGATTGAAGAGAACTTGGATTAATAGAAGATAGAGCTATGCTCTCTACAATGGAATGAATATGACATCGTGTGCCAACTGAATATGCCACTTTACTCTATACTTTTCCTACTGACCCGATTGTCATATCTCCTCGTCCTTCCACCTTCTCCTTTTTCACCCCGACTATGGTTTCTCTTGCCATTGAGAAAATGAAGACCCATCGTGCTCGTGATATAGAAGACCTAGAGGCCGAACTGCTGATCCATGCTTCTGATATACTCTCACCTATTTTAGCCTCACTCCTTAATCAAGCCGTCATTTCTGGATTTCCCCTCACTTGGTGTACTAATATCATCCACCCCATTCATAAGAGTGGTGATCCCATGAAACCCGACAACTATCGTACCATTATGATTGGGCACATTGTGGCTAAACTTTATGGCACTATCCTTCAGACATTGAACAGTTGTGAGGTAGAGACACGTCTACTACAAGTTTTGAGGCAGGCTGGCTTTAGGACATAGCACTCCACCACTGATCATGTGTTCACACTTCAAGCTATCATTGAGGAGGCCAGGTCCAGACATGAGAGAGTCTATTGTTGTTTTGTGGATCTCCGGAAAGCGTTTGACTCGGTCCCGCGTCATATGCTCATCCAGAGGTTGAGGGATCTTGATTTCTCCACTGATACCATATTGGCGGTCATGGCACTATATGAGCAGGTTTGGGGATGCTTCAGATCGGAGGAGGGTCTTTCGGAGAGAGTTAGGAGTACTATTGAGGTGAAGCAGGGTTGCTCCCTCTCCCCCACACTCTTTGGTTTGTACATTGATGAGCTTGAGAGGGCCATCAATCAGTATGGTGGTATTGGCTCCAGGCTTGGTGATATACTCATTTCCATTCTACTTTACGCTGATGACGTGGCATTGCTTTCTTCTTCTGGTGCGGGGCTATAGCGACATTTGGATACATTATAGGTCTTTGGAGACTTATTTGGTTTGACTGTGCATACTAGGAAAAACCCATATCATGATCTTTAATACCTCTAGGTACTTTATGTAGCGACAAGTGTTCACTCTAGGGGGACATCCACTTGATGTGGTATCCGCTTATACTTATTTGGGGGTTTCCTTCACTGGTCCTGCTTTCAGTATGAGACACGCCACTATAGCTAGACTATGTAAGGGTCATGCCTCGTTAGTTAGCCTCAAGCGTTTCTGTTTCAGAAAGCACATTCGGGATGCCCCGAGTAAGTGTGACCTATTTGACACCATTGTTACACCCATAGCTATGTATGTAGCGGAGGCCTGGTGCACTGGGATTCCCGAGTCAGAGTGGACTAGCATTTCTCATCTACAGATCAGTATGCTTGCACGTACGATCAGGGCCAAGCCATCTGTTCCTCACCAGATTATACTTGCTGAGTTTGCTGTTATTCCACTCTGAGTTGAGGCTATTTTCAGGTTGATCATATACATCCAGAGAGTGTTGAGTCTTCCAGCTTCACGTTACCCCTATATAGCTTTTCTCTCTTCTCAGCAGATTCATTATTAAGGTCATCAGCTTTCATGGTACTCCCTAGGCTTCTCGTCTCTTACGTACCTATGGCATGGATATCTCTGATTTACCAAAGGGATCCCATCAGTATATCAGGAGGGTTATCTATCAAGCGTATTCTCGAGTGGCATGGCAGGGGCTTTTGGGGGTCAAACCAGACTTTTATCGCTCCAGTTTCCTAGAGCTAGACAGTGTTGGAGTCCCAGTTTTGCCTCTTTACCTGGATAGTGGACTTTCACATTGCCTCCGATTTACACTGGGACAATTTCGAGTTTCCTCACACCAGCTATATGTGGAGACCGGGCGTTTGTAGGGAATCCCTCACATGTGCAGACTTTGTCAGTTGTGTACACTAGGGGAGGTGGAGTCAGAGGAGCATTTTCTTTTTAGGTGCCCCATCTATTATGAGATCTGTGGACGTTATCACTGTCTTTTCCGTGATACTCCGGTCACATTGCGCTCACTCATTTCATATGTTGATCCTCGATGTGTTGCATTGATGCTGCGTGAGATGTTCCTCCTCCGTAGAGATATTTGTCAGAGAGATTGTGATGGATACCATGACTCCCAACAGACCCAAATTACCTCCTTTTTTTCCAGGAGACGTTCCAGAGTAGATATTGATGCCAACACTTTGTCCGAGGATGAGTCAGATATCTTATCTCGGGATGTTCATCGTGATCGCCGACAACGTACCATTTCCAGACCATACACTATGGCTACACAGTGACTTCGCCTATCTAGAGCTCACACACGCCGGCCCTCCTTGTCAGCTCGGGCGTCATCATCATCATCATCCAATGATCCTGTGGTGACATGATACTGTCTATGCTACAGCTCAGATGGTTATGATTCCCGATGTACCATATCTCAGACTTTCATGTCGTGAGAGTAGATGAGGTACTTTAGTTGTTTAGTCTTGTTAGGTTAATATCTAGTTGTTGTTATTGTTTGATTATGGAGACATTTATATGCTCCGTCCAGTATCTATCACACTTGAGATGTACTTACTTTGTCTTATATGCCTTTTGGCATTAAAAGACGTTAATAAAGCTTTCTTTCTTTCTTTCTTTCTTATATAATCTCTCTAGCCCTTGTGAAAACCCAAAAGCATGATGCAAAAGCTAAAGGCAAAAAGCTAATTACTACAGATGCATCCTATTTTGGGTAGAGACCATTATTGAATTGCTAAGTGTAAAAACATGTTCTAAACTAATCACTTCTTTTGGTATGTAGTAGTATTGTGGATTATTGTTTACATTGTGAAGCATATGATGATCCTCCCTGATGTAGTAATCAAACATCTTGGTGTGTGGCATCATTGTGTTTCTAGCATCTTGAAGAATATAGAGCTACTGCAACTATTTCTATGATAGTGTGCAATATGTTATAAGTGTTAATGAGAATATTGTCTTTAGTATCCGCATATCCACCCTACTCTTTTCAAGCTATTGTGATGCTTATTATGTCTTTGATGTTCTTTCTTTGTAAGATCTAGTCATGTGTGACATACTTTGTTATGTTCTTTGAATGATCGCATCTTGTTTAATATTGACTGATCTGCATTTGCTAGTACTTGTGTTATCAAGTTATTGGTGGTATGCAAGCTTAGCTTGAGATGCACCTTAATGTCTCAACATTATTGCCATTATTTGTTCTTGTTTTGATCATTTGATGAATGTCACCTATGCATCTTATATCATTTTACAATATTCATAGGTTTGGCTAAGAGGTTATCCCATAGCCTATATATCTCCATTAATTCTAACCTCTGCATTTGTGGAGTGTTGTTTAGATCCAGTGGTTCATTTAGTTTGATCCCTCTCTTTTTCATGTAGAGTTGTCATGAAAGAGGAAATGCTATTATATCAATTTTGATTCATTCCCATGTTAAGTATTGTTCCATGCTTAACCATCAAACCAGGAAATATAAACAAGGCTACAGCATTTGGCAAGTTGAAAATGCTGTTGGATCTTTATTGCTTTTTATTGAAAAGTCATAGGAGAGAGTAATGCAAAAAATCTAGATCCATTGTAGAGTAGGATTGCTATGCTGTCAATGTCTGGTTGAATTCCATCTTAACTATGTTGAATGCTAAATTATCAAACCAGGAAATACAAACAAGGCTGCAGCATTTGGCGTGTTGAAAATGCGGTTGGATCCTTCTTTGCTCACTTTTCCGTGAACCTTCCATCTCAGCAGTATCTATGTGATTTGCGCGAAGTGCTCCTCCAAACACTCAATGTTGTCAGGAATGATGAGGATAAGATATATCCAGAGATTGAAAGTCTGCCCATTGGTAGATCAAAGAGGTTGGATTCTGGTAACAGTCTCACACGGTCGGAGAGGAGTGGGTCTATTATTTCAAAATGTGGGAGGAACTTGACCACAACTGCACAGTTTGAACGCTTGTGGTGGGACAAGGGTAGCGAATCTAGACAAGCCATTTCGCTTTGGAGACCACTTCCACCTCCTGGTTATGCAATAATTGGTGACATTCTTGTGGAGGGGTAAGCTTTCTAGCCAAATTTGACTTGACCACCTTTTCTCAGAAAGTATGTTTATTAACAATGTATGACATGAACATGCTAGATGGTTATTACATAATTCAATTGCTTTATGGAGCATAATAGGCACTTAGAGAGGTGGTATTATTTGAATGCATCAAGGCCAAATGACAATCTATGAATTTGGTAAAAAGGCTATCTAGTAAAGGGTGGGTCCACTAGAATGTGTGCATAGTGCATGCCAAAAATCATGCATGTGCAACTGCAATTTCAAAGCAAGCGATTTCTAGAAAGTTTTTAGCTTTTTGAGTCATTCACAGTGCATCTTGTTTTTTGCAGACTGGAGCCTCCTGGTGTTGGGGTTGTGCTACATGATGACGACTCAGGAAGGTTGACAAAGCCTGTCAGTTTTGAAAAGCACTTGCAGATTTCAGGAAAAGGACTTGAAGACCTGTACATCTGGTCTCCAGTGGCTCCACCTGGTTTTGTGGCTTTGGGTTGTGTTGCTACAAAGTCACAAGACATCCCATCGCCTCATCTGGTTCGTTGTGTTCGCACCAACCTAGTGATGCAGGTCAATCTGTCAAAAAGACCTCTTTGGAGTTATATTGGAAGCCGAGGAAATGACAGCTGCAGCTTGTGGAGGGTTGAAAATCAGGCTAGAAATCTACTTACAACCTTTTTTTGGCTCAATATTTCTAGTACCACTTTATCAAATGTACTGATAGTGACCCTATTCCTGTGATGCAGTTCAACACATTCATTGCAAGGTCTGATTTGAAAAGACCGCCTGGGAAAATTGCGTTTGGGCTTGCTGAGACAGGAAAACCAAAACTACGAGGAAATTTGAGTGCAGAAGTGAAAATTAAGCGGCTCTCTGTAAGCATACTGGATGATTTGAGTGGAATGGTAAGTCTTGGGAATTTTCTTCTTGAGCGTATTTTGGCTTCCATACTTTGTATTGGAATTAGATTTTCAGACGAACGATATGGAACTCCAGAAGCATACTCCTGAAAGTACCTGCTTGACATACCTTAAGTACTAACAAGGCTTATGTCTGGATCCATCTTTCTTATCGTCCATATTTGTGTGCTTTGTAGATGATTCCACTTGTAGATGTATCAATAACAGGTATCAAGCTTGCTGCTCAAGGGCAACCAGGGGCCTTGAATGTAGTAGCAAGATAAATTACAGTTTGCTAGATATCTTTCTGCCAAGATCTAGTGCAAGAAGATTTTGAATCTTTCTTATTGTCCATATTTGTGTGCTTTGTAGATGATTCCACTTTTAGATACAACAGTAACAGATATCAACCTTGCTGCTCACGGGCGACCAGAGGCTTTAAATGTAGTAGCAGTATGCTCAATGGCTGCATCAACTTTCAACACTCAGCTTGAAGCTTGGGAACCCCTCATTGAGCCTTTTGAGGGTATTGTGAAGTATGTCCTCAGTTCTTTGGCTCTTTCAACTATTGCAATATGTTTCTGGCTTACATTATTTTTCTCTTATGATCATTGACTAGCAGTGTGTCGTTACTCGCATGATAGAATCCTGCTTTAAATTCTCTTGTCAATAACCTAATTGAAATATTGCTCTTTTAATGGTCGAATGCCATAGTCATTGAAGCTTCATGTTATTGTCATGATAAATACAGGTACGAATACAATGATGTCAATTCTGAGACAGCACTGAAAGTGAGAAGGGGTGTACGTATAACAACTGCAAACATCGTGAATATGAACATTACATGTGCAGGCATAGAGGCTCTTGTAGGAGCTCTTTTAGCATGGCAGAAGAGAAGCGAAGTTGAAGAGCAGGCTCAGATAGCTATTCAGATGGTAATATTTTGATAGAATATAGGTTTGACTCATATCATATGACTTCCACTATCAAATTGTAATTTCTTAAAAGGTGTAGTTGCTCTAAAAAAAGAATGGATAAATGATTAGTTTTTACGACTAGTTGCAAGTTACATTGTGATTAGTATCCTTTGACACTATGTGAGAAGTATAATAGCTTTCACCAATCATGGATGCAGGAGGAAAATGACTACAAAGATCCAGCTGGTGCTGAACCTGGTGCAGCATTAGAACATGATGATCTAGAGAAAATGATTATCTACAACAATCTTTATTGTGATTTGTTCCTTCGAACATTTAGTAGTGATTATGAGAAAGTTGAGGTACTGTCTTCGGGGAAGAGTTCTTTGGTGGATCTTCCACCACTGAAGTACCCAATTAAGCTTACTAGGCCACTGGAAAGGAGATCACCCTTCCATTTTGTTGTTGTTCATATTTCCGAGGCCAAGGTATGACAGCATTTATAGCCAGAATATCTCTTTTTGCTGTTTTATTAAGTAGGGACAAGCACACTTGTGGCAAGGACAAGGTAGCTATTCCAAGTTTTCTGTTCCTGCATATTTTCAAGAATGACTTTGAGATAGCTGAGTTACCATCTTAAAGCAAAGGTGTTTTGGTCTTTCCTTGAACTGCTAAGGACCCAATCAAAGTTATTGGTCCATCTAAAGAAACATCTCCAGTCAGTCTGTTTTTATGGTGTTCCGATTTTCAGACATTCCAGACCCACAATGTTCAGTTTTTTTATTTGAGAACATAAAAAAGAGTGGGATGTATTCAGCAAAGAACCTTATCCCATTCATGTAGTCCTACACAAGGAACCCTACACAAGCTTTTGGAGAGAGAGAGAGAGAGAGAGAGAGAGAGAGAGAGAGAGAGAGAAAGAAAGAAAGAAAGAAAGAAAGAAAGCTTTATTAATGTCTTTTCCATGCCAAAAGGCATATAAGACTAGTTAAAGTACATGTCAAGTATGTGGTAATTGTAGGAGCGTATTAAACGTCTCCAAGATAACAGAAGTACAAATCTAACTACTATAAACTGAACTGAAAACTGAAACTAAAAAGGATGCAATGATATATGAAACATATGGGAGCATATATAATGCTAACTGTCTGTCTGTCACGAATATGGTATGGCACTATCACCCAATCCTGTCCCGCTGATGCTAAAAAAGGATGTATTACGGGCTGCAGCATAAGGAACTGCTGGTGGTCGATGACGTCGTCTGGGGAGATGAGGCCTCCTCCTGATAGGTCGGGTAACTCGTGCAACAACATGAGTATGAGTGGGACACTGTCTCTGATCTCTGTGGGCATGTAAGTCGTCATCTGTCTCATCCTCATCAGATACAAAATCTCGTCCTCATCTCCTGGAAAAGAAAGAGGTGATCTGCTGCTGGGAAATATGACTCCGCTGGGCTGTCTGACATAGGTCCTGCCGTAGAATAAACATCTCTCGTAACATGAGTGCGACACATCTGGAGTCCTCGTAGGCTAGGAGGGATCGTAGTTGACAGGTGTGTCACGAAACAAACAGTGATATCTCCCTCTGATCTTGTAATACACAGGGTACCTAAAGATAAAGTGATCCTCCGACTCCACCTCACCCAGGGAACAAAACTGACAAATCCGCTCCTCTCTCGGGGTGCCCTGGAATCTCCCAGTCTCAATAGCCAACTGATGTGATGATACGCGGAGCTGTCCCAATGTAAATATGAGGCTATGTGATAATCCTGAGTCCAAATAGTGTGGCAAAACAGGGAACCCTGCTGTGTCAAGCTCAATGAAATGAGTCCAGTAATAGGCGGGTTTAACCCCAAGCTGTCGCCTCCAAGTGCGGTCGAGATACGCTCTATATAAGAAGCGCCTGATATACTGGTGGGTACCCGAAGGGAGCTCTGTGATGGATATACCAAATGAATCAAGGAGGAAATGGGACGCCTGTGAGAACCACGACAGTCGATAGCCCTGGTCATGAAGGGAGTGTGAGGAGGCAAGTGAGGCCCCCGAACTCTCTGAATATAAGCGATGAGCTGGGATGCTGCAACTATCTGAATGGGTGAAACGGCAAACTCTGCAAGAAGAATCTCGTGTGGGACCGAGGACTTTGCCGGAATCATACGAGCTAACATGGTGGTCTGTAATCGTGAAATGCTGGCCCAGTGTGATGACGGCAGACCTGTACACCATATCTCTGCTGCATACAAGGTCGTGGGAGTGACAATAGTGTCAAAAAGTCTGCACTTACCGCGAGCATCTCGGATGGACTTCCTGAAGCAAAACCGCTCAAGCTGAACAAGGGAGGAATGTCCCTTCCCAAGTCGGGTGGTGGCTGCCTGTCGCATGCTGAAAGTAGGACCAGAGAAGAGTATTCCCAGATAGGTATATGAGGAAACTACCTCTGAAGCCCGTCCATCAAGCATGAGCTCCTGGCGTTGCATGAAGGCTCGAGTAGTGTTGAAGACCATAACCTTAGTCTTCACAGTGTTCATGCCCAAGCCCCATCTGGTACAGAAAACCTGTAGACAACTCTGTAATCCCTCTCTGGTCGGGGATACTAGTACCACATCATCCACGTACAAGAGAATAGCAATCAAGATGGTGCCAAGTCTACATCCAGCTCCGCCACACTATGCGATGGCTCGCTCCAACTCATCAATGTACAATCCAAAAAGGACCGGCGAAAGAGAGCAACCCTATTTCACCCCAATGGTGCTCCAAATATGATCAGAGATGCCACTACCATGTCGGAAACATCCCAGGACTTTTTTGTAAAGAGCCATCACTGCCAGAACAACAAAACCAAGATCTCGAAGTCGCTGAATGAGCAGGGAGCGTGGTACAGAGTCAAAGGCTTTCCTGAAGTCCACAAAACAACAGTAAACCTTTTCTTTCCTGTGCTTGGCTTCCTCAATTAAAGCTCGAAGTGTGAAAATATGGTCAGTGGTAGAGTAATGAGCTCGGAAACCTGCCTGTCCCAATGCATGTAATCTCCTGGATTCCGCCTCTGAACTTACTACAGACTGGAGTATGGTGCCATAAAGCTTAGTGAGGACGTGCCCGATCATGATAGTGCGGTAGTTACCAAGAGTCATGGGATCACCATTTTTATGGATAGGGTGGATGATGTTGGTGCACCAGGATGAAGGGAAGCCAGAGACAACGGCGGAATTGAGGAGAGTGGCTAGGGTGGGAGCAAGGAGGTCGGAAGCATGGATTAGGCGTTCAGATTCGAGGTCTTCAATGTCTCTTGATTTTTTGGTTTTCATTCTCTTGATGGCCGCAAGTACCATGTTAGCGGTGAAGAAGGTAAACTCAGAGGGACAAGGGGAGATAGAGATGGGTGCGTCAATAGGTATGGTATATAGGCTGGTAGCGTAGTCAGTCCATGTGCGAAGGTCTTCCAAGAGGGGTGGTGGAGCACGAGGGATAAACTCACGCCAAAAGGCGCCTGAAGAGGAACTGAAGAGAAGGTCAACAAGACGTTTTCCCTCGGAGTCATCAAAAGCATGTTTTTTCTGGCGGAGTGTGCGACGGAGAGAGCGTCGGGTGGAGCGAAGGAGGTGAGCTTCATGAATGCGGGCATGGGTGACAAGATGATGTAGAGAGCGACACTCGGTATCATACCATGGGGGGTGTGGAGGATGTAGGGATGAGGGACGTGTGTGTTTGCCTTTATGTGTCTTAGATGGAAAGGAACTTGGACGGACCAATGCCATCAAGCAACTTAACTAAAACAAACTAGTAAACCAAAGAGAGAATTTTTATAGCCAGGATTATATGGTAGAACGACCAGTTACAAATTCATCGGGACATGCTATCATGATAGATAAGCCACTTTCTAGTTGTGATGGCTTCCTATCTTGCCTTTTGACGTTCTTGTACCTACATGAAGTAAGATCTTCGTCTAAGTAAATTTTGGTATCCTGCAACTTCCATCTCTGCCCCAACACTTTACGGCAGTGAGACACTGGAGGTGAAGCGTATGACAAGAGTATTTGGATTCTTCTTAGGCCGCCAAGCAGTTCCATAGCTTTGTTGTGATGCTGAAGATTCTCTTCCAGAAAACTTTTAGCCTCTCCAACAGCATGGCAGTAGCTATGGAAAACTATTTAGAACGGCAGCTTTTGGGTGATGGAAAACTGTAGCTATGGCAGTATGTCAGCTGTAGAGATGGCTATGTTGAGAGATAGCCTCTGATGGCAGTGTGTTGAGTGATGGACTCCTTTAAGTGGCAATAGCCATGGCAGCTACAGTGATGGTGGACTCATCGTGTAGGTCTGCAAGTGCTGACCAAGCGTTGATCTCTACAAAGTAGTGCACCAGTAGTGCGTTGGGGCGTGGCCATAGAGAGAGAGAGAGAGAGAGAGAGAGAGAGAGAGAGAGAGAGAGAGAGAGAGAGAGAGAGAGAGAGAGAGAGAGAGAGAGAGAGAGAGAGAGAGAGAGAGAGAGAGAGAGAGAGAGAGAGAGAGAGAGAGAGAGAGAGAGAGAGAGAGAGAGAGAGAGAGAGAGAGAGAGAGAGAGAGAGAGAGAGAGAGAGAGAGAGAGAGAGAGAGAGAGAGAGAGAGAGAGAGAGAGAGAGAGAGAGAGAGAGAGAGAGAGAGAGAGAGAGAGAGAGAGAGAGAGAGAGAGAGAGAGAGAGAGAGAGAGAGAGAGAGAGAGAGAGAGAGAGAGAGAGAGAGAGAGGGCTTTTTATTGTTGTCTTTTGAATGCCAAGAAGGCATATAAGACGAAGTACATGTCAAGTTTGTATAATGAAAGTGTGGGAGTGTCAAAATGTCTACGAGACTATAAATGTGTATATAAATCTAGAACTAAGGGGAAAAAACCCTGGAATAAAAGCCTAGATATAAATGTGTAAAATTAGTGATGTCATCACCCAATCCTGCTGAAGAAAGCTGTGAAATATTGGTAGTCCCAAAAGATGTGTCCGGAGTGAATTGTTGTTGCTGTCCTTGACCTAGGTGTTGTTGTCCTCAACTTGGGTGTCGAGTATGTGATCGTTGGGTACGCGACCTCGAAATGTGTCGGGTGTCTCTAATAGTCATAGAATGTTGTATACGACATCTCTGATCTTTATGCTAGTTTTGGTTAGGAATATTAGTCTCCTCATTAGACTCAAGGACATCGTGAAATCCGAGAGAAGAAAGAGGTGATCTGGAGCTATGAGGTATGACTTTACTGTGTGTGCTTTGAAGTGGTAGCATCTTAGTGACTCAACTTGGATTCACATATGTGATGAGAGAATGTAATGTGATGGGGGAATCTTTGAAGAGACAAAAGAATCTCTCTCTGATCTCATATTATGAAATTTGCATAGGCTACAAAGTCCTAGATGAGAGTAGAATAAGCTATATCAACTCTACATGCAATCACCATAATCGTGGTATGTAGTTGAAGAAAGAAGTGATGGTAGGCGCTCTCGGTGTTAACGCTAAAGGAGCTATAGATGACGTGTCATCATGTCATTGTGGGTATGAGGTCCTGTGGCATGGTGTGAGGCTCTAGTGGATGTAGGTCTCAACACTCGACGTGGCCAATCTCAATGATGATTTCATACTGGGATGTCTGTCTCATCCTTTGACATTGTCTTAGATCCTGTTGAAGACCTAGGTTGTCATCTGGTGAAGGAGGAGGTGGTCTAAAGTTGAGTACAAGATGTCCTGACTCAAATCTCTTTGAAGGCTGAGCATCTCTTGTATCACCAGAGCAACACAACATGTATCTTCAGATGACTTCAAGGAGTGAGGTGTGTCTAGGAAATAAAGTGCTCCTCTCACTCCACCTGTCCCACGATATAGAAGTGACAAATCTCTTTGAAGTTAGAGCATCTATTGTATCACTAGAGCAACACAACATAAATCCTCAAATGAGTTCAAGGAGCAAAGGCTGTCTAGATGGTCTCAAAAGATACAATGGTATCTCACTTTGATCTCATAGTACAGAAGGCACCAAAAAGTAAAGTGCTCTTATGAATCCACCTCTCCCATGGTATAGAAGTCCTATCCTCCCGCCTAATGCCTTGAAAGGATCTCGTCTCCAGATGTAACTGATGAGAAGATATTCTAATTTGTCCAAAGGTAGATTTGTCGCTATGTGATAATTCAAAGCTAGGGACAAGAGTAGCTTTAGCTCTTGAACAACTCCAACTCTAGGAAATGAAAAATGTAGAAGTCAAGCTTGACATCCATTTGACCTACCAAATGCTTTGGATGTACGCACAATATATGAGCCTCCTAATGTATTAATGGGTCTTCTCAAAACGATGGGATATGGAAATGTTGAATGTCTTGAATAGACGAGATGCCTGTGAGCACCATGATGGATGATGAACTTGATCATATATCTGGTATGAGGATGTGTGTGCCAAATACAAATATCTCGTCTCCTTGTTTGCAAATTCTATGATCCTTTGTATGTAAGTGATCAGTTGGAAGATAGCCTCAATCTAAAATGGGGGCATCACAAACTCAGCCAATATGATCTGGTGTGGAATAGAGGGCTTACCCCATATCATGTGTGATAGCATAGTAATTTAGAGGTACGTGATACTAGCTCAATTAGCGAAAGTGAGTCTTGGCACCAAATCTTTGCAGCATACATGGCTATAGGAATGACGAGTGCCTCAAAAAGGTGACACTTACTCTTGGCATCTCGTACATGTTGTCTAAACAAAACCTCTCCAAGTTGATGTCCCAAGTCAGCTAGTAGCTACATGGCTCATGTCAAATATAGGGCCCTTGATAATATACCCAAATATGAGTACAAGGACACTACCCTCAGAGGTTGGCTATTTAAAATGAACTCATGAGTCTACATAGGGGCCCTAGAGGTGCCCCCCATCCTATTGATAAATCTTATCAACTCATCATCATATTGACCAAACAACATGAGTGAAAGAGAACATCCCTGGTTCACACCAATGGCAAGCTTTGAATAAGTAGTTGATGCCGTATTCAATCGCAGGCCGAGCCTCACCCAGATATAGTAGATACCCATCGTACATTGTGACTGGTCCATCTCGGTTTGCAAACGTCTTGGTGATACCCAAAGCATGGAGTAATACTATTGCTGCCAAACATCGATAATAGGACCTTGCCAATGTGTGCCAATTCCAATGCCACATATCAAATACTAAAATTCTACTTTCAAATACCAACAACAAACCCTACCAATATGCCCCTTAAAAAATATGTTGTTGCATATGAATAAAAGGGCTCTTCTAGAGCGTACATATAGAACTTTGTTGCACATAAACAAATACCACACCATATGAATGAGCTTAGCATGTTTTGATTGTATGACTTTGATGGACCAAGAGTGGTTGAGGAAAATGGATATTCCAACAATAGAATTCCTTGAAAAAAGGCATCCACATATATGCACACTAAATGGTCATGTTCATGGTGTACATACGCAATAAAGATGACATATGCAAAAAGAACCTATTTGTTGGAGTAGTCACTATTGCTATACAGATTGCGTGTAATTCGTTGATGTATTTCTTTTCAGAGAAAAGAAATTGTGTGGGGGAACGCCCTGGATCGTTTTCATAGAGGAGGTGATGATGATGTACTACGTGTGAGATGTATGGCCTTTGTGGGGTAGCTCCCAAGCACACATTGTGTATCTCAAGACGGCTTATCCTCATGTGGAGAACTATGGTGTGATATGTATCCTCATCAAGTGCTCCATTTCTCGTTAGATATCCGTGAGTGAAGAGCCACACAACCTTGATCCAATACTATCAAAAATTTGTAATGCAAGCTATCTGTCACAGTGAGGGGTAGCATCTCCCTAAAGTTTTGTAATGACTTGGGCAAGTAAGAACATGATTCTCTCAATGATCCAGCGTTTCCAATGTTGATTGTCAATAGATCCTAGCCCCTTGGGTGATTTTCTGGATGTTGATAGTAGGATATCATAGCTCATCTATTATGATCCATGATATATAGCATGGCATAGGCCAATTGCTCAAATATGCCCTTTGTTAGTTGGCCCTGAGGGGAGATCTCACATTTAATAGACATCATAACTTAGAAGGGGTTTAAGTGAGAACGGATCATTCTCCAAAAGGTTTTTGATAAAGAGACACATAGGTGTGAATAAGTGTAAACCTTGGGTGTACCATGCTCTATGGAATCAATCTAACTCGAGGTTCAAGGAGGAGGATAGGGTGTTTCATGGGCATCTCTACTAACCTAACTTAGAATCCTTCACCAAGAACGTGTCAATAGGTGATTTGTTGTTCAAACTCACGACTAGTTAGGAAAGCTAATAGTTATTATATGTGATTGAGTTGAAGAGCTCTATCTAGAAATATTTTCTAGTTACAAAGGGGTCTAACTTTTGTCCTTTGAGGATTTTTATTGGTTGTGGAGGTGCATAGCTACAAAAGAGAGAACAAGGTGATGAACATTTGTGTTATTTGTGTCTTAGAGATATGTTTGGAGAAGTCTCCAAGGGAAAAGTAGCTTCTCAATGATGGCAGTTGCCACCAAGTGCTCATAAGGAGGACTATGCATTTGTATGTTTGTCTATATGAGTATTTGTCCTTGTATGTGGTTGTGTTTAAAATAATGTGCTTGCATTGTTTTGTACTACATCAAATGATTGAATTTGAAACTGTTGTTGTGCATTTATGATGTTAACTTGTATCATATTTATTTTGGATCACAGAATCTGGCATTGAGAGATGATATTTGCAATCAAGAGATTCTTTGTGCACTTCGCATGGTAAACTCGAAAGACTTATCAGAAGATCAAAAGGCACTTCTTCAAAGTGCAAGATCTCGAGCCGTGAAACCATGCACACTTAGTGGAAAAAAGCATGTTTCTGAAGTGTCAGCCAAATGGAATGAAGCTTTTATTTTTGAAGTTCCTCCTCAGGTATTCTTGTTCGTGACATATTCTAAATTTGCATTGAAGTTTGCTCGATCATATAGTATAGCTTATTGTTAGTGAGCTAGCGTACTGCTTGTAATTGAGACTTGTGTTTTTATTGAGTCAATGGATTAGTTTAGACGTAAAAGAACAATAAATATGTAACTCTAGAAAATTAAGTGAAGATATGTGCTTTGACAATTTATATGCATAAATGACATAGAACATGTATCTTTTGTAAAACTACTTGTTTGTCGTATTGTGCTTAGATATCCTACTTAAATAACTCAAAAAAAGTTTATTATACATTTGGATGCCAATAAAATGTTGTAGTATATGGAAGTTTCCTAGTACTAAACTCCATCCACTTCCAAGAAGAGCGTAGCCTTCCACTTTTAATTTCAAATCAAGCATTGCTATTACAACAACATCAAATCAAAATACTAATAGTCTTTGAGTTGTGGCTACCTAAGTAGAGAAAGTATGAAAACATACATTACTATGGCATTGAAGTTGAAAAGGTTTTTCATGCCTTTTACTTGCATCTAAAATGGTTTCCATTTCATTGGATATTGATGAGTGGAGTTCTTTTGCTGCTTCTTAGCTTGTTAAAATTAGATGTAATTCATGACTACCTTTCTTCAAATCCACACCTTTGTGGTACAAAAGTAATCCATATCAACTCAAGCTTTCAATGGATAAGATAATTTTTCCTCTTTTTAAGTGTAGAATGGATTTTGATGTGTTTACTTTTCATATCAAGATGGGCTAAACAATAAATATGCAATGAAACAATGTTTTAGAAAATAATTACAAATATGGTCTACGGTAAAGGAGTAGGTTCACCTAAGAGTAGTTGTATTCATGATACATTCCATTATTGAGTTTTTGTTGGTGTCAATTTACGTGGCCTTAGTTTGTAATGAAAACTTATACAAGCTCCCAACCAATTGGTGGTGTCCTCATTCAACTTGTAGGAATGTCATTCACCTCTCATGTGCATAAACAAATATCAAGAAATCCAAGAATATGCTATTGACATTACATGTGCATATCGTGGTTTTTTCTCGTAAAGTTGGGATTATTAGATTTTGTATCAAAGTCTATTTCTCATTGAAGCCAAATTGAAAGTGTAATTTTTACAGAGAGGGAGGAAAGTACATTTCAAGGTTCTCATGTATAGAATAACATATGATTATTAGGAAAACAATACAAGTCTTTGATTTTGCCATGTATGAAGGATATAACATTGTGTGCGTGTGTGCGTGCGCGCGAGCGCGTTGTGTGTGTGAATTTTTTCATGCGAATAACTGTATCGAAGGCAATGGGCATTTCAAAAGAAGGGTTCTTTTGAGGAGCGGCAAGTTTACAAGTTTGTATTTCCTTTTCAGTAAGTTGGGCAAAAATGACCCAGAGATCAATAGGTAAGGGGGCAAGGAAGTTGATAGTGAGAAGGCTCCAAAGGATGTAAGAAGTGCAAGAAGATTTAAATTCAATAGTACGAGTTGGAACCATAGGGATTTGGCAACTTTTGGCCTGATAAAACGCAAACGTAGATTGATCACTAACATCACAAATCTCTTGGAAAGAGTTTTCTAATTGGGAAGCATTTTCTTCATCTAGATCATCTGTAAAAATGAGTGGATTAGGTGATATAGGGGCTTTAGGAGGAGGAGCAGGTTGGCACCATTTTCTTTTTCAAGGCAAAAGAAAACCTTTCTAATGTGTATCTATTATAAAATCTTTCTTTCTCTTCGTATTTATCAACGAAGTCAACCAAATTACTGTATAAACCCTCAACAACACCAAGAAGCTCATTCTTTTTAACAAATTCCATGTAAATCCTGACCCAGTCCAGAGTACCAAGTAAATCAGTCAAGCCCAGCAACGGACATGTAGCTCTATCAGTATTGATAATAAAATCATGCATTTTTACGGCCTTCTTCATACAACAAATCAAAGTTTGAATAAAGAGATTAGGAGGAAGGGGCTCCCCATAACAAAAGCCTAAGTCAGCCTATGAATTAAAGTAAAGGTTTGCTACTACCCCGGCCAAAGGATAGTCGGATTTGCATCCCAAGGATGCTAAGAGAGAGGTTACAAACCTTCACATAGTTCCTCTTAACAAGTCAAGATCAAACCCTTTGAAACCTTTATTCATAAACCAACAAGGAAAAATGTAGCTGAAAAGAATCATACAAGACGTCCAGCTAGTACCTGCCACCATCCCATCACAGAAAACTGCAAAGGTTAGTTTAGTGAGGAAGACAAGTTTCAACGTTGGACGTCAGTTGTTATCCATGTACAAAACAAGTTTCACCAACTAATCAACATACTAGTCATCGTTAAACATGCTTAGTCCAATCTTCCCAATCATAAAAATAACGTTGGCAATAGGTCATGCCCTGTTTTTACCGTATTAGGGCATTCGCCAAACTGATCAGTTTTTGGGTATTGAACCGTATCCATTAACCCATAACAATACAATGTATTTAAAGCTACCGTACATATCTCATGCAAAAAACGATAGGGCAGGACTAGTTCTTGCTCCAATGCTTAGATTCTCGTCACCTTGTTTGATGGCTCACCATATGTACGAAAACTATCTTTCTAAGTTGCAACTTCCAAACACAGCTGTCCATTCTCTTCCCGAAGCAGCTTGACTTCATCCCTCAGTACTTGCAGCTCTGTCTTTAATATCTTCACCTTGTACCATAAAGTGTTCAACCACTTTAGTAGGAGTATAGATGACCAGAGGATCAAGTGGCCCAATAATGACTGAGGGGGAAGAGGAAGAGGGAGAGGAAGGTGGAACAAGAAAGGCAGCATAAGCTGCCTCCTTGGAAGATTGAGCAGGCAACACTGCCTGCTAACGCAGGTCTAAGGCCTCAGGCAGCTCCAGCTCTGCCTAAGGCAACCCTTCTACTTGAGGTAGCACCGCTGCATGAGGCTTGGTATTGCCTCAAGCTCAGGCAGAGATAGAGGGACAAAGGAGGGCAAGGGGGAGCCCTTCCCCTAATGCCTTTTCTGGCCATGAAGGGGGATTAGAGCGCTAGGAGGAGGGGGGATCAGCTCTGCCTGAGGCAACGGTACTGCTTTAGGCTCAGGCAGCGGTGGAGGGACAGAGGAGGGAGAGGGGGAGCGAGGGCTCCCCGTAGTGCCTTTTCTGGCCATGAAGGTGTGAGTGTGTCTGTGCATAATAATCATATATATTGAGATGTCAAGACTGTGCTGTGCTACTGCTGCTGCTCCTGTTGTAAAAGGATGTAATGTGAGCCACATCATGAGAAGACACTGGAGCCTGCCAGTGTCGTCTATGAGCATGAGCATGTGTAGTAGTACGTCTCTGCATAGGATGTCTGGTGATCCTGGTAGTAACGTGATGGTGAGAAGTACACTGTCTCTGATCTCTATGAGAATGCGAGCGGCTATCATCAGCATCATTGTCATAATCCTCGTCCTCATGCGCTAAGTCACGCGATCTCCGCCTAGTAAAGAATGAAGTGATCAGTGGCTGTGCGGTAAAATGCTGGGGTGTCCCGTATAAATCTCTCCGTAGGATGAACATCTCACGTACCATCAGAGCGACACATCGTGGGTCCTCATAGGCAAGAAGAGAGCGTAGAGTGGTAGGCATGTCTCGAAACAAGCAATGATATCGTCCTTTGATCTCATAGTATACAGGGCATCTGAAGAGAAAGTGCTCCTCAGACTCCACCTCACCTAGAGAGCATAACTGGCAAATACGCTCCTCTCTAGGAATACCATGGAACCTCCCAGTCTCAATAGCTAGCTGATGAGAGGATACCTTGAGCTGTCCCAGTGTGAATCTGAGACAATGTGATAGTCCCGAATCTAAATAGTGTGGCATGACTGGTGTCCTTGATGCATCCAGCTCCAAGAAATGGGTCTGGTAGAAAGCTGGCTTAACCCCTAACTGGTGACGCCAAGTCCGCTCTAGATATGTGCGATAGAGGAATCGTCTGATATACTGAAGGGTGCCTGAGGGAAGCTCTATGATGGAAATACCAAATGACTCAAGTAGGAGGTGAGATGCCTAAGAGAACCATGATAATCTGTAGCCCTGATCATGAAGGCATTGTGAGGAGGATAGTGCAATCTGTATGTATCGTCTGTCTATCTCTGGTAACGCCTGCATCCTCTGTATATAGGTAATGAGCGGGAAAGCTGCCTCGATCTGTATATGTGGAACTGCGGACTCGGCCAGGAGAATCTCATGTGAAACAGAAGGCTTCGCTCGAATCAACTGGGTTAGCATGGTGGTCTGTGGTCGTGAAAGACTGGCCCAGTGTGAAGAGGGGAGACCCGTACACCATGCCTTTGCCGCATATGGTATCAAAAAGGTGACACTTACTACGAGCATCCTGGATGGACTTTCGGAAACAAAATCACTCTAGTTGAACAAGGGAGGCATGTCCCTTCCCCAGTCGAGTGGCAGCAGCCTGTCTCATGCTAAAAGTAGGACCTGAGAAAAGGATCCCCAGGTATGTGTAGGAAGGGGCCACCTGTTACGAGCTCGTAACCAGTGCCGAACCCTAGAGAACACAGATAGGTCAGATACCACAGTCAGGGTCGTGTCCAGCGTACATGACCAACAGGGCAAGACAGTGTGAGTAGTGTGCCCCAGCACGGTCCATAGCCATGGCGGGCCTAACACAGCCTAGGGACCCTGTCAGCAGGATAGGGCCCCCAGTTGGGTCCCGACGTGCAGTCGGCCACGTCAGTGCCACGTGGCCGACACTTGGCAGTAGCATGCTACCAGTCCTCACACTGGGCTAGGAGGGGCTTACTCTATATCAGGGAGTAGGCAAGGTTGGGTGGATCAGTTAGTGTTTGCCCTACTGTGGTGTTAGGATCTATTACACTGGTATCAGAGCCATCTCCATCCTAGGGAGTTCAGGACAGTAGTAGAGAAAGCTATCAGAAGATAGGAAGTGTTTCTCAGATTCTCAGAGAGGAATAGAGGAGGAGGATCGCTGTAGGAGCAGCCTTCAAACTTCTGATTTCCACTGAGAAATCATAGTAGCAAGGAGTCAGATTCCAAGTGTAGGTAACTCGCTGAAAAAACAGCTGTTTCCCACTGAGTTGAGAGGATTCTCTATAGTTTTCCCAGCGAAATTAGAGTAGGAAGAAGCCAGCACCTCCATCGCTGTACAGTCAGAGACCTACATCCGATTTCCAGGGAAAAAGTTACTGGTTCTCAGCGAGTTTGAAGCCAAAAAAGAGGAGCAGGGCCAGCGCTGCCAGTACTTCTGAAAATCTGGTTTTTGAACAAGTTTTTGGGCCCCAACGTCAGAGATTTGGAGCAAGAGGATTCCTATCAGACCAGCGAGCTACTATCATCAAAAAACCGGGAAATTTAGCACCGTTTTGAAGCTTCAAACTGGCATTTTTCGGAACAGCAGGTCTGAAATTTTGGGGAAAAGAGCTGAAAGGGTTCCTCTTCATTCTTTCTTTGGAAGTACAGTCCTCAGAAACAGCTAAGTCATCTTTCCTTTCCCTTGTACAGTTGTAAATTAGTCTTTTAGACTTTTTTCCTTCAGAAGTTAAGGTAGCTCTCTTTCAGTTTCGAAGATGACCACTCCTCAGGGACCTGATCAACCCCAGGAGAGAGGCTTCGACGAACTTGAAACAGAAGCCTTGGCTTACAGAAAAGGGAAGGAACCCATGGAAGTAGAAGAACAGGAACAGTTCGTCGAAGAACTCGACGAACTGGTTACCAAGGAGCAGTTCCTCCAATTGGTAACAGAAGTGGATGAACTGAAGCTGGCATTAGCCAATTTCAAGTCCAGTGTGGACGACTCGTTCGCTGAACTCAAAAACTTGATTTTGAGCTCCGCGAAAGGAAGCCTTCCCTCTACTTCTCAGTTATCCCCTTCTCCACTTCCATCAGTTTCGGGTGAGACTTTACGGTCTCACCCCAGTGTTTTTAAAGATTTAAAGCCTCCTACTTTTAATGGGGAAGAGAAGGATAGAAATGCAGATATTCTACAAACCTTCCTCAGCAAATGGAAGAACATTCATGCTCTTAAACAGACCCCTGACCATTTGCAAGCAATTGAGGCCAGTCTTTCTTTAGGGCCTATGGCTTATAAGTGGTGGTTAAATCTCCAGGAGACTGGGCAGACTCCCCGGTCATGGAAAGCTTTTGAAGAAGCTTTCCTAAGAGAATTTCTACCAGAGAATGAACTTGATAGAGCCTGGGAAGCCTGGGAAAGAACAGTAATGGACAAGTCCCTCATCCAATATATCTCGCAGTATCGAGAGGCAATTTTAAAGATTAAAAATATGGATGACTATCAAAAAATCAGGGGATTTGTCCGTGGCCTCAAAGATGAATATAAAGTAGAGGTCCAGAGAAACTCGCCTACTACCCTTGAGCAAGCTCTCAGATATGCTCAAATCTATGATGATTCAGTGGGTAGGAAGAGAGCGAGACAACAACCACTTTCTGAGCAGCTTCCTCAGAAAGACTTTCAATTTAAAAAGAAATTTTTAAAAAGAAAGAAAGAAGATAAATTTAAAGGTGAAGCTCCTCAGAAACGCCCTTCACTCATACAGCCCTTAAAACCAGATGATTTTGAGAAAGCCAAACAAGAACGTTTGTGCTTTGTGTGTATGGGCAAGGGACACACAGCCAGACAGTGTCCCAAGGGGCCTTTCACTAAAAAAGATAAAAAACAAGTTCATCTTGTTCAGACTGTATGTTTCCCCAGTAACTCAGCAGCTTCCGAGATCAAAGTGTATCATGAAGATCATGAACACTGTTGCCAGCTCACCTCTGCAATGCTAGCGAGACCCTTCAGCTTTGGGCCGCATGACCTAGTACGTATGCATGGGAAAGTTGGTAACCAGTCAGTAAGAGTCATGGTTGATGATGGGGCAACCCATAATTTCATCAACCACACCCTGGTTAAAAAGCTTAAACTACCAGAAGTACCTAGTCAGCATAGGTACATAGTTTCATTAGCTAAGGGTGAAGACAAAAAAATATGGAAAACTATGGTAAGTAAGTTAAATCTTGGTATTCAGGGGTACCAAGATGAAATAAACTTTCAGATAATGCACCTGGATCGAACAGACATTGTTCTCGGGAGAGATTGGCTCTACAGTTTAGGACCTTCCCTCCACAGAAACTATCAGGAGAACACCCTCAGCTTTCAGCATAAAGGCCGAGAGATCCAGTTGCATGGGGAGCATCATGTCCCCAACAGCCCTATGGTCTGCAGTTCAGAACTCTGTCAGCTAATCGGAGACGAAGACCATCAGGTATTCTTATGTGACTTTCAGTTTATTCCTGAAGTTTCTATTTCCAGTTCTATTCAGCACAAAATCAGTAAATTAGAAACTTTATTGTCTAAATTTAAAGATGTTTTTCCTGAAGATTTGCCACATGGTCTACCACCTAGCAGAGAGGTAGATCATGTAATAAACCTAGTACCAGGTACAGCACCTGTTTCTAAACCTCTGTATCGGGTCAGCCGAACAGAGGATGAAGAAATAACTAGGCAGTTAACAGACTATCTTGGGAAAGGCCAAATTCAGACCAGTAGTTCACCATGGGCCTCACCAGTCCTATTGGTGAAAAAGCAGGAGGGGTCTATGCGTCTTTGCGTAGATTACAGAGCCCTCAATAAAGTCACAATTAAGAATAAATACCCTATGCCTCGGGCAGACGAGTTGTTTGATCAACTCGACGGGGCTAAGTTTTTCAGCAAAATAGACCTCAGATCGGGATATCATCAAGTCCGTATAAAATCGGAAGATGTCTCGAAAACAGCTTTTAGGACTCGTCACGGTCATTATGAATTTAAGGTGATGCCATTTGGGCTCACAAATGCTCCAGCTACCTTTATGACCTTGATGAACAGTGTCCTCAGACCATACTTGGGTAAGTTTGTAGTCGTATTTTTAGATGACATCCTCGTCTACAGCAAAACGAGGAAGGAGCATCTAAAACACCTCAGAAAGGTGTTGCGACTGCTTAGAAAGCATAAGCTTTATGCTAAACAATCCAAGTGTGAATTCTTCGTTGAAGAAGTAGCATATTTGGGTCACATTATCTCTTCAGATGGGATTAAGATGGACCCAAATAAGGTTAAAGCCATACTCAGTTGGCTAAGACCTCAGAATATTTTGGAACTTCAAATCTTTCTTGGTCTGGCGGGATATTACAGACGATTTGTCAAGGAATATGCTCAGACAGCAGTCCCTATGACAAATCTCCTTAAGGGGAAGGGAAAGGAGTTCATTTGGGAGTCCGCACAACAGGAGAGCTTTGATGCTCTCAAAACAGCCTTAGCTACAGCACCAGTTTTAAAGGTCGTCGACCCCAATCAGCCATTTGTGGTCGAAACAGATGCTAGCAACTTTGCAGTAGGTGCTGTGCTAACTCAGGGTGGACGACCAGTTGCGTTCGAGAGTAAAAAACTCAAGCCAGCACAGACTAGGTATAGTGCCTATGAAAAGGAACTCTTTTCTATAGTCCATGCCCTTAAGACTTGGAGGCATTATTTGTATGGTGCCAACTTTGAGGTCCTGACAGACCATGAGAGTCTCAGATACCTTTGCAATCAACCTGAGCTTAGAGGTCGGAAAGCTCGTTGGGCAGAGTTGATGCAAGAGTTTGACATGTCTATCAGATATAGGCGTGGAAAATTCAATACAGTAGCAGATGCCCTTAGCAGAATGCCTATGATAAACGAGCTGAGTTTTACTCAGATTCGTAATGAGTTACTCGAGTCCTTGAGAGGGAAATGCCAGCATGATGCATTCTTCTCTATTATCTGGAACTCAGTCCAGAACAGACAGTTACAGACTCCAGAACCAGTTCCCGGGGCTGGTGCCAGTTCATCCAAGAATACGGCAGCTTCCGTTGAGGATGATGATGAGTCCGAGTATACGTCATCAGATGACGTTGAGGATTCTGAGCCTGTATTACCCAAGCAAACCCCAGTGGTTGAGGGTTAGTTGACTCAAGGATTCAAATGGAAACAATATTCCATTCAAGATGAGTACTTGCTCTATAGAGATAGAGTATGTGTCCCCAATTCAGAGGATTATAGGCAGCAGGTCCTATATGAATGTCATGACAATCCTAGCGCGGGACACCCAGGCATACAGAAGACCTATGAGCTTCTTCGTAGGCAATTTTTCTGGCCCAGTATGAAAAAGGACGTCCACCAGTATGTAACCAGTTGCCAGAAATGTCAAGTAAATAAAGCAGAGCGTTTAAAGGCAGGAGGGTTGTTGCATCCCTTAGAAATACCAGCTGGTAAATGGGAGAGTATCTCCATGGATTTTATAGTAGGCCTGCCTAAAACCCAAAAGGGTAATGACGCTATATGGGTCACAGTTGACCGTCTGACCAAAATGGCTCATTTTATTCCGACCAAAACAACCGTTAGAGCTCTAGAGTTAGCGAGGTTGTTTGTAGACGGGCTATTTAAATTGTACGGTCTACCTTCCGGCATAGTCAGCGACCGGGACAGTAAGTTTACTGGAAATTTTTGGAAGGCAGTATTCCATCATCTCCATACTAAACTTAATATGAGTACCACCGACCATCCACAGACGGACGGTCAAACAGAAAGGGTAAATCAAGTGCTGGAGGATATGCTTCGTGCATACGTCAGCAAGAGGCAGACTAATTGGGAGGAGTATCTCTCGATATTAGAGTTTGCTTACAACAGTACCAAACATTCAGCTATGGGATACAGCCCATTTATGCTGATGTACGGTTTTCAGCCACGCTCACCCACAGCTGTAGGGTTTAAACAAGAAAAAGTTGAAGCAGCCAGAAACTTTTTAGAAGACCTAAACCAGATGATAGAACATGCTAAGCGTAGCATTAGACAATCCCAGGATCGAGCCAGGCATTATGCAGATCCACACAGACGGGATGTGCAGTTCTCCACTGGTGAGAAAGTCTACTTGAGAGTCCCAGTTGACTCTAAAACCCTCAAATCAGGAGTGTGTGCTAAGTTGTCTCCAAGGTATTGTGGTCCCTTTACCATCAGTAGGAGACTAGGCGAGGTCACCTATGAACTAGAACTCCCACACAGCAGTAAGGTTTTTCCAGTTTTTCATGTAAGTCAGTTACGAAAAGCCTTAACCAGATCAGATAATCTGGTAGGGGACAGTGTTCTAGTTCTCCCATTGGATCCTCAACAACCTCCACATGAACCAGAGGAAATTCTAGATAGTAGAGAGACGCAAACTCGTCATACTCTATACCGAGAATATCTGGTTAAGTGGAATGATCAGCCTGTTGAGAATGCCACTTGGGAAAGAGGCAGCGTCCTTCGCAAGATTTTTCCAGACTTTGTCTTAGAGGACCAAGACGGTTCTTAAGGGGGAGGGACTGTTACGAGCTCGTAACCAGTGCCGAACCCTAGAGAACACAGATAGGTCAGATACCACAGTCAGGGTCGTGTCCAGCGTACATGACCAACAGGGCAAGACAGTGTGAGTAGTGTGCCCCAGCACGGTCCATAGCCATGGCGGGCCTAACACAGCCTAGGGACCCTGTCAGCAGGATAGGGCCCCCAGTTGGGTCCCGACGTGCAGTCGGCCACGTCAGTGCCACGTGGCCGACACTTGGCAGTAGCATGCTACCAGTCCTCACACTGGGCTAGGAGGGGCTTACTCTATATCAGGGAGTAGGCAAGGTTGGGTGGATCAGTTAGTGTTTGCCCTACTGTGGTGTTAGGATCTATTACACCACCTCTAGGACTTGTCCACCCAAAGTAAGCTCCTGTCGCTACATGAATGCTTGAGAGGTGTTGAAGACCATAACCTTGGTCTTCCCAATGTTCACCCCTAGGCCCCATCTGGAAACTCATGTAAGCAATCCAACTGTCGCTGTAGACCCTCTCTAGTTGGTGAGACCAAAACCACATCATCGGCATAAAGGAGGATAGCAATCAAGATGTCCCCAAGCCTGCAACCAGCACCACCACACTGTGTAATGACTCTTTCCAACTCATCAATATACAAGCCAAAGAGGACTGGTGAGAGGGAACAACCCTGCTTCACCCCAATAGTAGGAGGTCTGGTGATCCGGGCAGTAAAGTGATGGTGGGAAGTACACTTTCTCTGATCCTTGTGAGCATGTAAGCGACTATCATCCTCGTCGTCGTCATAATCACCATCATCCTTAGGCACTGAGTCACGTGATCTCCGCCTAGTATAGAAAGAAGTAATCAATGGCTGAGAGGTAAAATGTTGGGATGTCAATGTGACAGTCCTGGGTCCAAGTAGCGTGGCAGGACTGGGATCCTTGCTGCATCTAGCTCCAGAAAATGAGTCTGGTAGAAAGTTGGCTTAACCCCTAACTGGTGACTCCAAGTCCGCTCCAGATATGCTCGAAAGAGAAATCGTCCGATATACTGATGATGCCCGAGGGAAGCTCTGTAATGGAGATACCAAACGACTCAAGTAGGAGGTGAGATGCCTGAGAGAACCATGATAATCTATAGCCTTGATCATGGAGATATTGTGAGGAGGATAGTGCAATCTGTATGTATCCTCTGTCTATCTTTGGCAATGCATGTACTCTCTGAATGTAGGTGATGAGCTGAAGAGCTGCCTCAATCTGTATAGGTGGAACAACAAACTCGGATTCATGTGTAACAAAAAGCTTCGCTCGAATCAACTGAGCTAACATGGTGGTCTGTAATCATGAAAGACTAGCCCAGTGTGAACAAGGGAGACCTGTACACCATGCCCATTGCCTCGGCTGCATATAGAGTCGTGGGGGTGTGATTTGACTGCTTATATTGATCAGTTTATTGAGCTTTCCTGCCTTTTTACTGATCTTCATCCTACAGAGCTTATTTCACATCTTATTGTCGGTCTTAGAGACACCTTACGATATGATGTCTCATCTTTTCGGCCTCTTACTCTCTCAGATGCTATCTCCTCGGCTACTACCTTGCAGCATAAGTATCCTGAGTTATCCACTTCTTCTCGTTTTTCTTGCTCTCATTCCATTGCTTCTCCTACTTTGGCTTCTTCTACTACCTTTCCTCCTGGTCCTCCTACCGCTGTTTTTTACCATGAGGCTCTTACTCCTGATGATTTTGATGTTTATATCCAGATTCTTGATACTCCTGACCCACATTCTGTTGATGAGCCGGCTGACCCGCTTCCTGATGATCCTACTTCCGCCGCTTGCCATGCACAACTCGCTTATGCTGCTTGGGTTGGTGGGCGTCCTGGTCCTCATTCTATTCGGTTACGTGTTCGCATTTTGGGACGTGAGTATATTGCTTTGGTGGATACTGGCAGTACACATTCATTTATTAGCAGTTACATTTTCACTAGGATTCGTGCTACACCTATTTCTGCTACACAGTCTCTCAGTGTTGAGGTTGCTCGTTACCATTCTTTTTCCAGTTCTCAGATGTTTCAGGGCTTGGACTATAGCATTGGTGACTTCTCTAGACAGGCAGATTTCTATATTATTCCTCTGGAGCGCTATAATATTATTTTTGGTGCAGATTGGTTTTCGTCACTTGGTACTGTTGCTGTGGATCTTTCTCAGCAGACACTGTCTTTTACACATGTTGGTCGGCATCATTTATTTTCTGGTATTGATTCCCAGAGTGACTATCAGTTGGTTATCGGGAAGCAGTTTATGCGTAGCCTGCCAATGGCTCATGATGCAGCTCTTCTTTCCATTCAGAGTACATTAGTTGCTGCTTCACTTTCACCGACCGTGGGTCCTCTTACTCAGGTTGATGCTGCTTCGAATTTACAGGTTGTTGCTACGTGCCTTGCGCCTATATGCCTTGATTCACATATATCATATTCGGTGGTCATTCCTGGTTTCATTGATATTCAGGCCGTATACCTTGTTGATATTTCTGCTTTTGCGCCTACCTCAGATAGCCCTCCTGGTTCGGTGGTTGGTGCAGTATCTTCTCCATTGGTCTCTATATCTCCATCTCTTGAGTTCGTTATGGCCGATGTTCCTGCTGATTTCTATGGGGTTCTTCACAGGTCCACGTTTGCTGGTTCCCTCGCTACTGGTGATCAGGTTGTATCTTCTTTCGCTTTATTCCATGGATCTCTGCTTGAGGTTTGTGATCTGCCTCATGATATTTCTACGGTTCCTGACATGATTCATGAGCCTTTCGCCCTTACCATTACACATTTCCCATCCGAGGATATTTGCCAGATGGTCACTATTACTTATCTAGGGTATTTATATGCTGGGATCTTTCTAGATGAGTATATGGGGATCCTTCAGTCTCCTTGTGTTTCTACA
This sequence comes from Diphasiastrum complanatum, assembly GCA_029204225.1. Taxonomy (NCBI): domain Eukaryota; kingdom Viridiplantae; phylum Streptophyta; class Lycopodiopsida; order Lycopodiales; family Lycopodiaceae; genus Diphasiastrum; species Diphasiastrum complanatum. Next base: position 15,126,520 of record CM055110.1, read on the forward strand.
TATAGGTTTCCTGCAGTCCATGCTGATGCTATGGCTATATGGCATTCTTGGTTATTACATACAGCTTGGTTTTCATTTGGACCTGTTGATTGGTGCTGGTTTCTCCATATTACTGATCGCCTATGGTGCCGATATCTAGATGATTATGCATGTGGCTCTCTATGTGTTCCTTGGATTGTTGCTCATTGTCAGGCTTGGCATATCTTGATGGCTTGGATTATTGCCTCCGTTCCAGCTACTGTTTGTCCGGGTGATCTTCAGGTTCCTCATCATTTCGGGTTGCTCCATATCGCTTGGTCTCCGATGCTGAGTTGCCACTTTGTTCTGGTGTTCCGAGACCATCAGGGTACCTTGAGAGAGTTCCTTCTCCTCTCTTGGATAGTTCTTGGGGATGTTGCCGCCATATACTTTAGTGTTGCTCATATGTGCTTTGATACTCATTTCCAGATTCACGTGGATATTGCTCCAATGCTTGCTACTTATGTTGCGGATCCTGTTCTTCGTTCCAGTGCATTTCTTCTATTCCTCACCTGTGCGCCTGGTGTGTACTTTGGGATTACACTTGTAGCCAGTTTCGATGGGTCATCCGATTCTCCATCCGTTTTTGGTGTATCCTATGATGGATTGGTATGTCCATATGAGGTCTTTCTGGATGAGTTTTTCGGCTACAGTTTTTCAGTTGGGGCCTCTACTATTTCTAGATTTGTTGCTATTGTTGTCAGGCATCATGTCTTTTTAGATGATGCATTGATTTCTCGGACCTTTTGGAGCTTTTGGCATGATGCTCTTCTCGTGATATGGGCCTTGAGGGTACCGTGTGCCATTGCTACTTCTCATTCATGGGCCTATGGATACCTTGGGCTTTTGACCGTGCTGGTGCATATTTCTCCATTTTAGCTATCCTTTGTCAGGATGATCTCTTTATGCTCCATGTATCTTGGCATATCGCTTGCTTTTCCATGCTGTTACAGCGTGCCTGTTATCCTGCTAATGTTCCTACTCTTTGGTGCTGGTCTTCCGATGTTGCTATCTTTTCTTGGGGCACCTTGCACATATGGTTGATGGTTACGTGTATGATGCGGCTATTTGCGATAGCTTGGGCATTACGGATACCTTGGCATTCCTAGTTGCTGCTTGATCTTCTTCTGGTTCCTTGGCATTCCTGCCTGTTCCATATTGCTTGGTTTGTGATGACGCGGCCGAGATGTTCCCTTCGTCGCCATGATGTTGATCCTGAGCTGTTCCCTTTCTTACCAGCTGCCATTCACCAGGTTCGCCTTCACCATAGTCGACGCTGCCGGCAGATTCAGTTTTTGATCCAGTGCGATGGTCGTCCTGTTGAGGAGGCCACATGGGAGCCTATTGATGTGTTTTATCATACACCATTATTGGTAGATCGCTCGAGTCCTCATGGCTTTAGTTTTTTCCTCTACTACAGATATCATTGTAGGTGTTCCCTCTACTTCATGATTCAGCTAGTTATGACTATTCTTTATTGTAGTATTTGCTTAGTACTTGCTTTACACAGTTATGATACTTTTGGGGTATCTGTTCTGACGACTTATGTCCTCTCCATCAGTATTTCCATTAGTTCGTGATTTTTCAGTATTTAGCATGCTTACATTATTATTTTAGATAGTCATTATGCTTGCTAGCCGGTGGAGGGCTTTGTTTTTCTGCAGGGGAGAGTTATGGACTTGGCTCATTACATTTGTCGTGTCCATTCTTTTATTGTTATTATGCATAAGCAGGCCTAAGGGCCCTTTTTATTCATATGGGCCTTGGGCCCTATTTGGTTATATTTTTAGGACTTGGTCACATTGATTTGGAGTGGGGGTCCTCCTATTGGGAGGGCGTACCATTTCCCTCCAAATCCTTTTCCCTCCCTTTTTTTTGAATCCTCCATTTGATTCAGGGAGAGGGTATAAGTAGGGCATCATTGTATTCCTTTATTCAGTTTATGATGATTGCTCCTCTTTAGCCTCCTTAAGTATTCTCTTCTTGCTTTCTAGCTTAAGTCTTGCTTTCTAGCATAGCTAGTGAATCTTAGCTTGAAACTGTTGGAGTACTATTTTCAGTGCAAAGAGATTCACTTAGACAATTTGTTTCTTAATGATTTGGTTAGTTTACTTTGATTTTGATTTTGGAGACATTTGTGCTCCTATATAGACTATCACACTTGAAATGTACTATTTTGTCTCATATATACCTTTTGGCATTCAAAAACAATAATCTCTCTCTCTCTCTCTCTCTCTCTCTCACACACACACACACACACACACACACACACACACATGGGGTCACCATCCTATATACCCATAGTCTTTGATTTCATGATTCCGAGACCGCACTATCATGATTGGGCATGTCTTGGCGAAGCTATATGGTACTATACTTCAGTCTGTTGTGAGTTCAAAGGCAGAGACTAGGAGACTACATGCTAGGACAGCCTCCAATCATTATAAAAAATGGACAACAAATCGGTGACAAAAAGTGTTGAAAATGATGAGGTAGTAGGGCACTGGGCAATAGCTTCCAAATCTGCAAAAACAATGAAAATCTGCCAAAAAAATCAACGAAAGTGATGGGTTACTGCTGAAAATGAGACGGTAGTAGGGCGTTGGACAACCTCCAATCAATATAAAAAATGGACAGCAAATCGGTGACGAAAAGTGTCGAAAATGATGAGGTAGTAGGGCGCTGGGCAATAGTTACCAAATCTGCAAAAACAATGAAAATCTGTCGAAAAAATCGACGAAAGTGATGGGTTAGCAGGGCGCTGGACAGCCTCTACCAAAACTGCAAAAAATGATGAAGAAATTGTCGAAAGTAATGGGCAGTAGGGCGCCGGACAGCCACCACCAATCTGCAAAAATGACGGAGAAAAATCGATGAAAGTGATGGGTGGTAGGGCGCTGGACAACCTCCACCAATCTGCAGGAAAGTGCTCTGATACCAAGTTACAAGCTAAGATTCACTAGCTATGCTAGAAAGCAAGACTTAAGCTAGACAGCAGGACTTAAGCTAGAAAACAGGAAGAGAATACTTAAGGAGGTTAAAGAGGAGCAATCATCATAAACTAAATAAAGGAATACAATGATGCCCTACTTATACCCTCTCCCTGAATCAAATGGAGGATTCAAAAAAAGGGAGGGAAAAGGATTTGGAGGGAAAATGGTGCGCCCTCCCAATAGGAGGACCCCCACTCCAAATCAATGTGACCAAGTCCTAAAAATATAACCAAATAGGGCCCAAGGCCCATATGAATAAAACGGGCCCTTAGACCTGCTTATGCATAATAACAATAAAAGAATGGACACGACAAATGTAATGAGCCAAGTCCATAACTTTCCCCTGCAGAAAAGCAAAGCCCTCCACCGGCTAGCAAGCATAATGACTATTTAAAATAATAATGTAAGCATGCTAAATACTGAAAAATCACGAACTAATGGAAATACTGATGGAGAGGACATAAGTCGTCAGAACAGATACCCCAAAAGTATCATAACTGTGTAAAGCAAGTACTAAGCAAATACTACAATAAAGAATAGTCATAACTAGCCGAATCATGAAGTAGAGGGAACATCTACAATGATATTTGTAGTAGAGGGAAAAACTAAAGCCATGAGGGCTTGAGCTTGATATGCCAATAATGGTGTATGATAAAACACATCAATAGGCTCCCATGTGGCCTCCTCAACAGGACGACCATCCCACTGGATCAAAAACTAAATCTGCCGGCAGCGTCGACTATGGTGAAGGCGAACCTGGTGAATGGCAGCTGGTAAGAAATATTATACGTTGCCTCCAATTACGATGTTGGTCTTGGGATGGGATATCTGTCTCATTCTCGGATAGTGTCTCACTCTCCATAGTTACTGGAGCATGTCCTCAAGAAAAAGGACGTAATATGGGGCTATGGGGCTGCCTAGGTCTCTGTAGTTATCTTGCTAACATTTGTAACAACATATGAGAAACATCTCCCGTGTGATCAGGGCAACACATCATGAATCCTCATAAGAAATAAGAGTGTAGTGTAACTGGGGAATTACAAGAAAGGCAATGGTAGCACCCTCTGATCTCATAATAAACTGGACACCTGAATTTCCTCCTTAAACTGGCTCCTCGCCTAATGTACATAACTAGCAAATATTGCTCTCACATGGGATGCCTTGAAAACATCCTATGTCCATATAATTGATGCGAGGACTGTCTGAAGTCTTATTATAACAATATATAGAAATACAGCTGTTGGCAATTGAGATTATGCTATTTCAAGAGCCAAGTAGATACTTGCAACTATGATCAGTCAAGGATATGTTTTTCGAATTGCAATATTTAGATTGGGTACCTTATATTACAATCGTTCTCGATTTGAACCATTAAGGTCAGTGCATGCTAATAGACATTCAGAGTGCCGAAAACAAAAGACACTTCGCTGCACAAGCCTAGTTCTTTGAATCCTTTGTTGGAAGTCCTGACATCCGGTAAACCTTGAATCTCGTCACTAATGAAGAGCGATCAATCACCCATTCATTATGAGTATGTGTCATGATGATTTTTTTTTGGAATAAGAAGGAACGCACTTCTGATTTTGGCACAGACATTAGTGTGTGAAATAGCTTTTAATACTCGGATGGTTCTCGGAAACTTTCAAAACTTTATTCTCAAAATTGAAAAGCTTGGTTTACTTTGTATTCTCATTGCTAAAAAACGGCAGGCATGATAAAATGTACAAGAGTTAAGTTTACTTTGTGCCTTTGATCGGCCTTATGTATCATCTCTTAACTTCAGGGGCTGTCCACTCTTGAAATAGTGGTGACAAATCTCTCAGCTAAGGGCGGAAAAGGTATGTATGCCATATGATTTGCCTTAGTTTCTTAGTTCTTGAGCAAAGTACTATTCCTTCTTAGCAACCAAAATTTTTCCTATTAGCTTGTGATTCCTTCCATTTCACTTTTGTTTACCTCTTCGTTGAGTGTTATAACAGGAGAAGCAGTTGGCACGCTTTCTCTTCCTATCAAAAATGAACATGGACAACGAATCTCAAATTCCTCTGCTCTGTGGAAACTTCTGTTTCAATCTATCAATCAGGGGTCCTCATCGTCCTGGCCCACAGCACAGACAAAAGTTGTGTCCTTGAATAGTCCCAACAAGCAGGTATTGTAAATGCTATCGCAATTATTGTCTCACTGACCTACAGCTTCAAGTAAATTTTGCATCAGATTTAATTTTTGGCAGTTTTTTACACCATTCAAAGAAAAGGCATTTTTCCTGGTTGATGGGCTATCAGGGCATTGGGGCTGAACATCAAACTTCTAGCTGTGGAGAGTTGGCAATTCGCTTATATTATTTCACCATGGGAACAAACTGGCACGCAACAAATGAAACAGGGAACGATGAATCTCAATTTAAAGACTTGGCACTTTGGTTTGGCCTTACTCCTCATGGCCCCTGGGAAACTTTGCGTTCCACTTTGTCTCAGGGAGTTATACCCAAAGTTGTGAATGGACAAAAAATTGCAATAGAAGCTACCATCATCCAGGGTCGGAAGCATGTATCTTTCAGGAGTCTAGCAACCATACGTAACAATAGCGATGTAGCCTTGGAAATTTGTGTCTGCCCTGTCTCTCTTCTTAATTATCGTGATGAATCTGCAAGTAGTGGCGCTTCTAAGACGGCGGTGTTTCTTGAAGAGTGCTTCGAGAACCAACGATACCAACCTCTTGCTGGCTGGGGCAGCAAGTGGCCTGGCCATCTCATGCCAACTGATCCTGGGCGTTGGAGCACCCGTGATTATTCCAGATCTTCACAGGTATGTCAACCACTTCCTCTAAAAAATAAAATTTTAATGCAGTATTTAAACCTTTCGTCAGTTGAGTATGTAAGGCATGCCTGGGGCGGGGGTGAGCCTAATCGCAACTTTTACAAATCAACGCTACACTTTGAGCAAGACAGCATATTTTTGCGCGCATCCCCATCAACAAAACCGACTTGGTTTCATGGATGCTCAAACGAGTCTAATTGTGATCCATAGATTGGTGCAGTAGACTTGTGTGAGCATAAATAGCTTGGGTACCCACATGCACGATTCTTTACTAACCTAACATTTCTTCATTTATTGGCAATACGATAGGAGTTTTTGGACGTGCCACTAGCGCCTGGATGGATCTGGACGTCTGATTGGAAAGTTGACCATTTTGGAAACGTTGACAACGAAGGGTGGTTCTATGGGCCAGACTTCCAATCTTTGCGATGGCCACCGCAGTCTCCAAAAGCCTCTAAGAAATCCACATTTGATTTTACAAGACGTCGCCGTTGGATACGCACACGGCAACGTGTACCCGAGGATAAGCATGCTCGTACAAGGAAGAATTTGGGTGCACTTCAACCTGCTAATTCCATGTCTTTACCATTAGCTAGCACTGGAGCAGAGACAGACTTTTGTGTCCAAGTTAGGCCTTGTGTAGACACTTCTGAAGATGAATATTTGTGGGGTCGTGCCGTACGTGATCTAAAATCAGCAGCTAGCATTCGTAACCCTGATGCTGGCCAGTCTGCAGTGAGGAAGCCTCCACAGTTGACCAAGGGTGGTGTTCCTGTTTCTGCTTTTATGCTAAATCAACTCGAAAAAACAGATGAACTACTCCTGTGTGTAGCCGCTAATACACCTGGTAGAAAGGGACACACTTGGCTGAACATGGAAGCAGATGCAAGCATTCTTTATACTGAGCTGAATGAGGCAGTCTATGACTGGAAACTATCTGTGAATGCCCCGCTGAAGTTGGAAAACCTTCTGCCTTGCAATGCGGAGTACATTGTCTGGGAAAAAGGCAGTGGTGCAAATCCAGTTAAACAACAGCATGGCGTTGTTTCTGCAGGAGGTGCAATTTATGTATGCACTGTGGATATAAGAAAACCCATCTATTTAACATGGCTGGCTCAAGGCAGCTGGAAACTGCCAAAGGTAAAAGCAATGGTCAATAAAATGCTAGATTATTTGTGATTATCTGAAATGATTTTTTCATGGAATGTTTAGTTGGCACTTTGAAAAATTTCATGCATATTGTAGGAAGCAGTGGTTATATCTGACCCTGCCTTGGAAGAGCTACCACTTCATTTTTGGATGCAACATCAACAATCTGGCAGGTATCTTTATTCTGCTAAGAAATTCCTCTCTCTCTCTCTCTCTCTCTCTCTCTCTCTCTCTCTCTCTCTCTCTCTCTCTCTCTCTCTCTCTCTCTCTCCCTGTGCTGTACAAATTGAGTCACTAAAAGTCCTGGGCTTACAAATATCACATGGTCCAAGTATAAGTGGACATTTTCTAGTATTTTCTTTGTCATCTATGTCTTGGTTATTTTTGTTTACATATTATGGTCCCTGTTTTTTAATTTTATTTAAAAAAAATTCTTGTTGATTGTCATTTGTGTCTTAGTCAACAGTGGGTCTACCCAAGAGAATCCAGATTCTTTCGAAACCCAGGTAGCAACTTATGCTTGGGTAATGATGAGACATAAGCAGTGCTGGTTGGCTAAGAATATTGTTTTTTGAATCCTATAACATTGTTTTGATATTGATCTTTTGACTTTTTTGTTGCATGTATATCTTTACTAAGCTTTACCTTATGACATCACTAACTTCTCAAATCAAACTTTTGAGTTTGGATATATTCCATTCTCACAAATAGGTATTTCATACCCTGCTAGAGATTGAGATTAGAATGTCCTAAGGAATGCTTAGAGATGAGCAACTATATAGACTTTGAAATTTGCTAAAGGTTGAGAGTGAGGAGAACGGGCTTTTGATGTACTATTTGCTCCAAGATTTGATGGAGATACTATTGTCTTTCTCAGTACCAGCCGCTCATGCTACTTTTTTCAATATGTTGACTAGAGATGCGTTGCACTCTAGATTCAAGGGCCGTTCTAGTATAGAAAGTGTTTTCTCTCAGTCCAACATGTACTTATGTTCTTGACACAGATATGTACTACATCTTCTTTCTGCATATATGGACTATTGAGAGGGTATGAGAGTTCCAGCTGTTCAATGCACCTTTTCTCACTATTTCAACCAGAGATGCATTGCGCTATATATTCGAGAGCCATTCCAGTATAGATAGTGTCCTCTCTCAAGCCAACATATTCTCGTTCTTGACACAGATCTGTACATCATTTTTCTATGTGGACAATTGAGAGGGGATTGGCACATATAGTTATGTAAGAGGAGCAGACAGGTACCTTCTGAGATGACTGCTAGATTGAGTATGACGTAGAGTATGAGTATCATCACTCTTGAATCTCACCCTTAATGACCCCCCAAACTTGCCAAGGTATGGCCCAAATATATCATTCATTATACCAAAAGGTGGCTAGCATATTTGTTAACCCAAATGGTAGCATCTTAAACTCATATTTTGGTACATCGGGATGTATTAGCAATAAGAAGGTTAGAGCCTGAGTGAGTATGTTGGTGAATTTTGGGATGGGCTTTTGCAAAGTCAAACCGTTGGTTATAAGGACGCAGATGAACTGCAACAAAAGATTTATGGCAGTTTGAGATATTCTAATTAGGATGAGGGATCCATTTGCAAGCCAACTACCTTTGAAGGCACTTTATATATAGCAAAATGAATAGAGAGAAAGTGGCTTCGGAATGTGAAGAAGAATAAGGGTGAGGTTAGTGACAAGACTGGAAGGAATAAGTCCTTGAATGAAGAAAGAAGACATAGCAAAGAGATTTTGAGATTTCAGACAGCACTAGATGCTCCAAGTGTGAGAAAGGATCCAAGAAAGAAGGTAACGTGTTTATTTTTACCAACAGTCAATCACTAATTTTACAACTAAAGTGCAATACTTTTGCAAGCTTGAAAATTTTTGTTCAAATAATTTCTTATAGTTATTTCTATTATATTGTCAAGATTTTTTTTTTAACTTACACTACATTTCTCCTCAAAATCATGCGTTGTTGAAAGATCATATTTTTGTACATGGCCCTATTTGGAAGTAGCAAAAAGGAGGAAATACAAGTAGACATGGTTGAATCTGCCACTCATTCTACTAAAGGCATGGGATTAGATTTGGCATAGAGTTGTGTTATTTCTTTTTGACGATCATTCTTCTCATAACTTTATGTCTCAAATATTGCATTAAGATTTCTAGGTGGTTTAAATTTGGCCTGTATAATCAAAAGATTGATGCACCCTCCTAGAAAGAAAAAACCTATCACTACAATGGCAAGTGTTGAACAATAATTGGTTGCAAGTGTCAGGACTTTTCAATCATAGATGCACGGCGTTTCTAGAAACGAGTTTCAGGTTTGGGAATGCGTTTCTCAGAAACATTTTTTTTTAAATTTTTTTTTTTTGATTTTTGTGGACAATATGGGTATCAAATTAAAGCTTTAATCAAGGGCATTGCATTTATGTAGGTTGCCGAGTGTTTCGATTACAGTGTGGTCCAGTTTAGGTGCAGCAATCCTTGTTGGATTCTGTCAATCCCTATGAATTTTTAAAGACCTGTTTCTGATTTTTTTCCAGCGATTCTGGATCCCGAAACATTTTTCTTCAGAAACGCGTTTCTGGGCAACTATGTTTTTAATTGGGTCAAGGCACTAGACTCAAGACTCGAGACTCAAGACTAAATTGCATGTGACATCATTTGACAAAGTTACAAACATAGATCATTTGGCTTTCGTTCGAAAACTGTGCAACCGATAGGTTCTCTGATAGACTTTTACCCATCACTTCACCCCTCCTTTCAAAGAAATTTTCAAATTTCCTTTAAAAATTAGTCAGAGAGATGACAGATGAAAATATCTAAATCCTGAAAAGTCAATAATAAGTGCCTTTCACAAAGAATTCACTCTGTTATAATCAAAACTTCTCTTTTAAATATTTTCAACTCAAGTGACAGTAATCTGCATCCATCTGAGATCTATCTATGCATAAGAGACAACCTGGGTTTAAGAAATTGAAATACAATTAACTTGGAACTACTTGAATTCCAAGTCTTAATTATACAAGTAGTAATTCACATGATGATAGCAGTCCTTCAGAAAAGTAGTAGTTCCCATCCAAGACCACACCTAAGGCACCATGGCAACAGTTGGCAATGGATTTCATCATTGAAGTTTTTAAAACAATCCTAAGCACGACATGATATGTAGGGTTCTTGTGGCCCTATGTAAATTCATTTTTCAGGATGCTTGGGGTCTTTATGGGAGGGAATTATGCTTAATATGACTAACTGCTATCAGGCCTTCTAATAGGATCCTTAGTTGCCCGTTCCGGAACACGTTCCAGAGCTCGTTCCGTTCTAGAACGATGCCCCCTCAAAAAAAAAACTTGATTTTTAATTACAACTTGAACCAAAGATTTTCATTACCTGAGTAGGCATAGTAGACTCTGTCAGGGGTGTGTCATCGAGAGCATCATGGTCAGCTGCAACTGTGCTGTCAGGGGCCCTGGGGGCTTGTCTAGTAACTCGTCTGTGCCGGACCGCCTCGCCCTGGATATCCTCGTAAATCTGGGCCATGATATCCTCCTCCGGTGCAATTGGCTCGGTCCCACCCCCCCCCCCCCCCCCCCCCGATGCGATGAAGTAATCTGCCGTTGGTGTTGCAAAACACCAACCTCTCGCACTGCTCAACTGATAGCCTGTTGCGCTCTTTCGTGTGAACAAGCGCCCAGGTGCTCCACTTTCTCTCACATGCCGATGCAGAGCAATCCTAGAAACAATATGCACAATACAAGCGAGTAAGTACATTTTTCGAAAACATCACCTACAACTGAAGACAAGACAACGATGAACATCAAGAAAAAAAGTATGGTAAATACTTGTGAGAGGACACGTAGTGCAAGCCTCATCAAAACCGGGGTGAGGTCCCCAAAAATACCCCACCATGTGACTGCACGAAGTTGGCTATGTCTCTCCTTCACCAACTCCCTCGAGAACGCTCCCAACTGGCTCTTGTACCTGCTGTACTGAACCTCCAACTCGTATACTGCCCATGTCCCGTGTAGACCTGCGACACATATGAGTCCCAATCACCTGATAGCTCCTCGTCCTGCAGCTGGCTAGGTGACTGCCACAACGGCTATAGTAGGTGAGCCACTGCGTGAATGGGTTGATGGAACTTATTCCATCGCCGTAGCCATATGGATTTGAGCTGCGCCATCCTACAAGCAAAAAACGTGCAAGCAATAAACCATGAAAGATCACCAACAACCATGCGGTCATACAATGGAATGAAAATACCTGAATATAATGTTGAATTGAAGTGACATACATACCTGGCCTGTGGAAGAAGTGGCCACTGCAAAGCCTTGCCGATGCGGTCCATGAACTCGTACAGCAGCCCCATGGTACTGCCCTCTCGATCCACCAGCCAAAGAACCGCATACATGGGTCTCAAGGCAGTGACGAGCTGCTCCACATCACGCCAGAAGTTCGTGGCAAAAACTGTAGCAACGAAGGCCACCCCATCTGGTGCTGGCTCTGGTTCCAAGCAATAAAATCCATAGATGTGGCCATCCTGCCTAGTGGCTCTCGACACTTGAGCAAGCGCTCAAGCACCAATACATGGTATTCGAATCTGGTGGAAGCAGGCTTCCGCAGGTCCAATCTGCTGTGCATGCGAAACATGGCCAAGGCTCGACGCTTCCGTCTGACAAAGTTCACAACAGTCATGGCTCTAGATGTGATAGCAGTGATCCAATCTAGACACAAAATCTCCTTGAACATCAAGTCAATGGAGTGGGCTACACAAGGCGTCCAGACAATGTGGGGGTAAGTAGCTATCAAAATCCTCCCCATCTCAAAGCAGTTGGATGCATTGTCTGTGACAACCTGCACCACATGAGCGAGGCCAACATGTTGTATGGCTCCATCAATCTGCTCAAATATGTAGCAAGCGTCCTGGATGGCACCCCCATGAGAGGAGTCAACTGCCTTCCAGAACATGGTGCCCATGCAACTGGAAATCAAGATGTTGACGACTGACCTACTCCGCATGTTAGTCCATCCATCTGCCATGATAGAGCAACCAAAAACCTCCCAGCCTGACCTAAGCTGCTGCAACTGTGTATCAACGCGGTCGTATGCTACCGTGTGGTGCGAAGGGCCTCAATGGTCAGGGGCCTAATGGCAGGGGTGCATGCAGCTACAGCAGCAACGACATCTTTGAATAGGTGGGTATCCGCTATAGCAAATGGTAGGTTCAGGCCATAGAACATGTCTGCCAATGCCCTCTTAGCTACCTCATCATTGCCCCGTCGAAAGGACTGACGAATGGTGCTCTGAGGTAGGGTGGAGCGTGAGGTGGATCTGCCTCGAGGTGGACGAGGTGCCCGGGGTGGTGCTCGGTCATCGGCAACAGGCTCTGTGTCTGACGAAAGTGGGACATTACCAGTAGATGAGGGCACGGCTGGAGGTGGCCCTGATGTGCTAGGTCTGTCAACTGCAGCAGATGTGGAAGGTCTATCAGGTGTAGCAGAAGTGGAAGGTCTCTCATGATGCCCCGATGTGGTGGGAGGTGTGGTGGATTTGATAGGAGGTGTCGTAGATGTGGATGGTCGGCTAGTGGAAACAAATGCAGTAGCACCTGCCTGCCACATCCTCTCAAGAATGCTCGCGGGAGCGACTGGTGGCTCATGGCTAGAGGAGGGGCCCCGACTAACAACTGGTATAGATTCTGTTGGAGCTGAAAGTGACCAAAACCATTAAATAATCAGATTTGTAACCAGGTTTGTCCATAGAGGCACAAGGACAAGTGGTAACAACCATTACAACCTGTTGAACCATAACTTATAGAGAAGTATGATCACCCATAGGAGTAGGCTGTGCGCAACCTCTAAAAGTCATATTTGGAAATTGAAGATCTCCAAATATAAGGATAATGATATGAGTCATTTTCAGCGAATTTGAGCCCACGATATTTGAAAACAAATAACTCCAAGTGCCTTCTACCACAGTAGATGGCATAATGCAAGACGAGCCTCAAGCGTCATGCCATTGTGCTAGAAAGTATTGTAATGCCTTTGCTATGGGTTATTTACTAGAATGTACTTAACGTCAATCACAAATATGTAAGAGGGCCTTAAGTTCTAGTGAATCCATTAATGCCACATCAACTAAAATTTAATATGTGAAAGTAAACCAAGATCAGCCTCCAATGCACAAAAACATGTATTTCAATAACTAGCAAAGTTACTAAAGGTATAACAAGGAGACAAGTAAATTGAATCTGCCTCAGTTGACTATGGATGATGTAGATAGTGGACAGTCAATGAAGAGGTTGCATCCCTTAACACTTGTAGTGAAAAATGCTCAAATTTCAAAATCAAGTATTTTTGTTTAGAAACGTCCTCAATTTGAAAGAAACCACCAATTTTCAATAGCAAGCCCAAATTTGTATTCTGAATTTTTCTGTAATGCATTTCAGACAAAGTGAAAGTAGAAATTTAGTGAAAGGAAGCTTATCAGTGCACAAACAAAGTTTTTCACCTGATCTGAAAAGTCTTGGAGCAAATTACTGGCTTCTGATGAAGCAAACGAGCACAAATACTATGGTTTTGGCCCCAAAGCACTAGCAAATGGTGGCTGAAAGTTGTCAGCAGGCAAATGATACCTAACCTAATCTCAATAGAGTAGAATTTTGTACAACCTTTGACTAGTAGGAAAATCGATATACAAATGTTGTCAAACTTGTTTTCTTGTTAGAGGTTTAAAAGTAAATGCTTGTAATGGTGATGCCTTGATTGTTGTCATCCATATATGATATCTCCTATATTTCCCTTTTTTCTTTTTTTTGACGGTGATACCATGAAAGTTGTGAGCTCTAGTTGATAGTGACTATGCTTTATATGTGGCCTAACATCCTTGGCCTTTTTGCTTCATGAAGGACAGCTTGTTTATTGGAACAAAAGGCATTTCTTCTCAATTACTGATATGTTAGGGTCATAGTTCCCAGGAATGGAGCAGAATGGTTTTTAGGAACGGTTCCTTACCATTCCTTAGGGAACTAAGGAACCATTTTTTAGGGTTTTATTTTTTCGCTCTATTATAGCCCTAAAACTGCTATTTAGCCCCTACTAAGGATCAGTACCGTACCCGTTCCTAAGGAAAATCCTTAGGAACGGCTTTTACGTTGACCACATAAATTCTCATGATGAATAACTTGCACTTTAGGAAGAGAGTTACATTTATTCTTTTGACACTGAAAACTTTACATCGCTTAACTTTTTTGTGGGCTTGAGTAGGAGATTGCGAGTGAGCTTGGAATATGACTATGGAAGTACGAATGTTGCCGCAAAAACAGTTCGACTTTTTGTTCCGTACTGGCTTTGCAATGATGCAAACCTTCCACTAGCTTTCCGTCTTGTTGAAATTGAACCGGCTGCCAATACAGTGGCTGATTCTTCTTGGTTGCAAAGGGCAGCAAAGGCTACAAAACAGACTTCTTATCCTCCATCACATGCAGGAGAAAGGGGGAAATTGTCTCTGCACAAGGTCATAAAAACACTTGATATTATTGAGGACTCTTATGCTGCCCCCATCATGCTTTCACTTCAATCAGAATTGGAATGCTTGGGATCCTCATCCCAGCCACGTTCTGATGAGGGTAGCTTAATGCTGCGCCTTGGTCTTTCTGTTGCTATATCTAATAGCAATGTTTTCAGCCATGGCTTGTGCTTCAGGGACTTCGAAGATAGTGTAAGTTGCTTCGTCTATATCCTGACAAAAAATATTCTTGTTTCTATATGGTCTATAGTGACTCTATACATAAAAAAATTCCTTCATTCATTTGATTTCAAATGGTACAAAAAATTTGTGAGTGATAAGATATCTTGTATATGCAAATGAGAGAAAGCGATCATTTTTAAATATAATGATCAGGAGTAGTTTGTAGTAGGCATTACATATCATAACAATGTGTCACATCCTCTCAAAACAATTCTAGTGCTTGAAGTATTGCAATGCTTGGAATATTACAGAAAGATCAGGTGGATATCAAGGCAATTGATGCACAAGGTGGATATTACAGACTATCTGCACAATTGGACATGACGTCTGAAAGAACAAAGGTTTGTGCTTTCTTTCCTATGAATTTATTCATTTCAATTTTCCACTGAGTATTGGATGAACCAAGCAGCTACAGAGTAGAAAAGATTGATCAGAGGTTGTTCAACAGAAACTATCACAGATATCCCGATGGTATTCGTTATTACTCTTACGTCTTTCTCTTTTCCTGCTTGCTGTTCCCTGTTTCTTACATCATCTACTTACATTGGTCCTTGTCCTTGAACTCTCAGGTGGTTCATATCCAGCCGCATACCATTTTTATCAATAGGCTTGGGAGAAGGTTACATTTGCGACAGGCTGACTGTAGGCATGACGAATTTCTTTACCCCAATGATCCTCCAAAGACAATTTTATGGTGCACCACTCAGGAACCTGAGATTCTCAAAGTATGCCTAGACTTAAAATTGTAAAAGAAATGCAAAAAAGTGAATATCGATTGTAAGGTCCAAATATTTGTCGAGTTTATTAGCTCTTTATTTTCTGCTTCTGTATTGGAAAATTTTGGCTCTGCCCTTCCCTGTTTAACATATTTAGGAGGAGAAGCCCATCTACATGCTATACACTGCCAGAAGAAGAGCTAAGTTGCATAACGTTTTTTTGTTGAATGATTGATGATTCAAGAGTGGACTTATTTGTGTGCCTAGATGATCTCAGTCTTCAGTACGTAGCAGTATAGTGAGGATTCGTGATGTCTTGCAAGTTGCTATATTGTAAATTCATGTCTTTTGATAGTTATGCGAACTTTTCTATGAAGTCATGTAGTGATGTGTACTTTTATGCAGATAGATTTTTTGCTAGCAGTATCGAGCTGTTAATGGAGTTCAAAATATGTAGCAAATGCTCATCTGTAATGATTTCTACTGGCTACAGATATCTCTTGAGGGTCACAAATGGAGTCAACCTTTTAGCGTCGAAAATGAAGGAGTGATGCATGTCACTTTATGGGATGAGTTTGGAAATAGCAGATTCACGACCCGTGTTGAAGTCCGTAACGGTGTGAAAGGATCACGTATATTGGTGATCTTCCGTCAAGTCTCTGCCCATGGACCTTACAGGTAAGCACTGGAGCTAATGTGATTTCAGTAGATACACGCATCCAAGAAATTTGCAGCAACTCTGTTGTAACATTGGATTTTGGAGATCTGATTGTATTTGTCACTGGCAGGATTGAAAATAGATCGGTTATTTTGCCCTTCCGGTTTCGTCAAGTGGATTCTAGCTATGAATCTTGGCAGCTGCTTCAAACTGGATCTACTCTACCTTTTGCTTGGGAGGATTTGCAAAGAGAACGACTACTTGAAATACTTGTAGATGGAGCTGATCCTTTAACTTCACGCGCATATAACATTGATGAAATTGCAGACCATCAACCAATGCCAACTAAGGGAGGTCCAGTAGCAGCCTTACATGTCACAGTGTCCCGAGAGAAAGGAATGCAAGTTGTCAGAGTAGCTGATTGGATGCCCAGTGATGATATTCTAGCAATTTTACCTTTCAGACTTCCTTCAATGTTTCCTGCACACACTCCTGAAAAAGATTCTCCACGTTTGCTGGAGGGATGTATTGCAGATGATTCAGAAAACCAGTTTCTTACTGTTATTGAGTTGGCAGAGTTTGGTGTGTCTGTGGTTGATCACACTCCGGAAGAGTTACTATACATTTCACTACAGAATTTTGTCCTCTCTTATGCGACAGGTCTTGGCTCCCATACAACAAGGTGAGTCTTGTATTTGATCCCCAAAGTTGCTTTAGGACTGGTTGGTCAAGGCTATGTGATTTTGCTTGGTTGTGTTATGTACTCTTGCAAATAAGTTTTGTATGAACAGAAGCTCTAACAATGTCCTTATTATGAATGCTCTTTAGGTTCAAGGTACGTGTTGATGGTCTTCAAGTTGACAATCAGTTACCATTAACACCAATGCCAGTATTGTTCACATCACGGGACCCTGCTAACGAGGCTGAGTTTGTGCTTAAATGTACCCTAACTATGAAAAATCAAGGCATGCTTGATCAATATAGGTACCCCTATATTGGTATACAGGTAATCCTTGCATTTTATCAAGATTTATTGTTTTCTTATTTTGCTACTAATTATCCAGCTATTATTTGAAGCAACTCTACAAAAGATCATGCTAAGTTACCTGATTCTGTTCTAACGTGCTGGTTTCTCATCCACTTCGAATGCATTCTCCAGGGTCCAAACACGTCAAATATGTGTTTCTTGATAAATATTCACGAGCCTATAATTTGGCGTCTACATGACATGTTTCAAAATTTGAACTTGAGCCGACTGACGAGTAGTCAGACAACTGCTGTTGCTCTTGACCCTATCATCCATATTGGGTATGTGTGTAAAATTCACTAGGGTTTAATGTGCTTTACGATGCTTGCATGTTACTCTCTCTCAACTAGTTTTTCCCTTTTGGTCAGGCTTTTAAGCACTACAGACTTTCGCTTCAAGGTTACATTGGCCATGTCACCTACTCAGCGGCCAAGAGGGATTCTTGGGTTTTGGTCCACACTGTTGACTTCATTAGGAAACACTGATGATATGCAGGTTTGTGAATTGGTACCATAGTTTTCATGGCATCATATTGTTATCCACTTCTTTCAAGAAGCATGTGTTTCACAGGTTGATCCAAAATTCATCCTTGAGCTCAAAATTCAAGTCATGATTGTGTATCAAATTGGCACCATAACTTTGTATGCAATTATCTGTCTTCCCTAATCCCTCTTGTTTAAAAAATGCTTGGATTATTTTGTTGATGCTAATCCCTACAACAATTATACAAGGAGAAGTAATATTTGGTGAGCTTTTTGTTATGGGTGATCCAGATTCGAATAACTCCTCATTTACATGAGGAGATTTGTATGCGTCAAAGTGCACTAGTAGCTGCAGCTATAGCAAGCATCCGCAATGACATCCTAAGCCAGCCTCTACGCCTTCTATCTGGTGTTGACTTGTTGGGGAATGCAAGCAGTGCACTAGGGCACATGAGCAAAGGAATTGCTGCTCTTTCTATGGATAAAAAATTTATACGGAGCCGCCAAAGACAGGTGAATCTGCATATTTCTGTGTAGAGATATTGTAAGATCTTCCTTCAGTTGGTTATTGTAAGCTCTGGTTCAGTTGCAACTTCGATATGATTTTAAGCATATTCTTTATTATGTTTCACCTTCAAGGTTTAATTGCACAACCGTTCTTCCACTCTAGTATACTAGCTGCAAGTGTTGTATATGTTATTGAGAACAATGCACTTGCATGTAGGGCAAGTAAGTTTGCTGTTTATTCTATTCAGGCAGCAGTTTCCCATGCTAAACTCTTTGTCTGAATCTTCCAGGAGAGCAAGGCTAATGTGGATCACCTTGGTGATGGCATTCGTGAGGGTGGTGAAGCTCTAGCAAAAAGCCTCTTTAGGGGTGTAACAGGAATTTTGACAAAACCTCTTGAAGGTGCCCGATCATCTGGAGTTGAAGGTTTCATACAAGGTGTGGGAAAAGGAGTTATAGGGGCTGCAGTACAGCCCATGAGTGGTATTCTTGATTTACTATCAAAGACAACGGAAGGTGCAAATGCTACAAGAATAAAACTTTCTGCAGTTCTCACCTCTGAAGAACAACTTATGCGGCGTCGCTTGCCTCGGGTCATCTGTGGTGACAATGTACTTCGTCCTTATGACGAGTATAAGGCTCAGGGACAGGTATGTGTCATAAATGTAACATCATCTTCTGCCTATGTTGCACCGAGACCAAAGAAATCAAATAAAACACTTGTTGTACGATGTATGATGTATGATCTATGAAGTGGCCTTTTTCAGTTTTAGGAATATTGCAATCTTCATGACCCTTTCAACCACTTGCTGTAACCATGCTTTGGATGCCCCATACAGCTGCATACCTGTGCAAGTATGTGGGGTATGCCAAAATTTGGCGTACCCTTATTCTGCAAGCATACTTTTGTGTAGAGGTAGAGCCTTTAGAATATTTCAATTCGTACAAACATGTGTATGAGGGCTCCCTCAGGCTGACCACCTACCCTAGGCTCTTTCTAGCTACCACTTAGAAGCATTGTCCTTCGTTCTTGGAACCGTCCTAGGTCTATCCCCATTCATATATGTTCCCCTGGCTCCATGCATTTGCAGCGTGCAGGCTCGTCGCTGTAGGACCAGTGTATGGTCTATAGTTCGTAAAGTTGTCCCTCATACATTTAACGACACTTTAACAGACTGCACTCCATCACATTCAGGGCCCTGGTTTGGATGTAGCCAGCACAATCATATTGGCATCAGAATGTTGATAGATCTCTAAGTAAGAGGTGAGTGCATTTAATCAACTTGACAATTCAGTGTCCCCATAGTACCCAAAATACATTGAAACGGGAAGAAATGCCAATTGTTGCCTAAGGAAATAAAATTCCATAATAAGATACATGTGAAAGGAAGTATGTAAAACATATGGTTTTTTCTCCCTTTTTTTAAGAAAAGAGAAAGAAAAGACGAACAAAGAGACGCAAATTTCTGGCAGTGGCTCCAATGTCCATGCCTCGTTTCGCCTCATCGACTCGATCTCCTCTGACATTGCCTGCTTCCCGAATTCTCCCTCTGGACTCTGGATAGCTTCTTGATATGTTGCTGGCTCTTCAGTGAAGTTGCAGTATTCGAACTGTGTATCTTCGCTCCACTGAAGATTGTCAGAGTAACGGTCTGGAGGTCTTCTTTGTCTCGTTGACCTTCTAGGTTCGTTTCGTCGCTGCTCGAACATTTCTTGTTCGTGGGGTTGATCCTCGGCTTCCTGCTGCTCTGGAGTCTGCGGCTTTGCATTCTGATTTGATGTAGTTCAATAGGCAGCAGTGTGAAGATCTCATGGCCTCTTTTGTCTTTTAGTCCAGGGAATGTGGACTCATCGAACTTCACATCTCTGCTTGATGAAGATAATAAAAAAAATTAAAACAAACTAAAGAAATATACCCTTTTTTCTTTTTAACAAATGAATTTTGACAAAACAAGACGATGAATCTTAAACTAAAATGTCCAATAAAAAAAATAGAACATGGGTGCGACAAATCGTGACAAAATAATAACAAAGGATCATAACAAAAGATAGAAATGGAAAAGGTATGCAAAGGTAACATGAACAAACAAACAAAACAAAACAATTTAAATAATGAAACTTTTGAAAATGGAACACGAAAGAAGCACAAGCTCCGAGGGAGAGGGTACTAGTTGTCACCTCAACATAGGCTCTAATAAACACTCAAACACCAATGGGAAAAGGCCACAAAGCAAGAGGATGTCAGAAAAAATCACCACGAAAGGTAACACCAAGTAATGAAGTACGCTGCCCAAATGTGACAAAAACTCCAGCAAGTGATAGGCAGTGAAGAAGCTGCCAAAATATCCACCAAATAGAGCACCAAGAAAGGAATTACGCTGCCCAAGAGTGAAAAAAATTCCAGCAAGCGATAGGTGTTGAAGAAGCTGCCAAAAAGTGAATGAAGTTGGGTGCCAAAAGTGAATGAAGTGTAATATTTTGAGAAAGAAATACTTAATGACTAAATGATATCCCTATATGTACTATCTAGAGGCCTTTAGTGGAACCGTCTAGACATTAGGGCAAATTAGGGTACTTTTGTCCCATAAAGACATGCCCTTAATGGTAATTAGCCCATTATTTAAAAGTATGCTATTTAGGGCGACCAGTAACAGTATTAGGGGAGGACGAGTTCATAACAAGTGGACTAATGTATGATGCCAAATCAGATGTTGAATTAGCAACAGTAAAGATAATATCTTCAGTGCATATGATAAAGAAGCCACAGAACTATATACCTCAAAGAAGAAGCCAGGCTTTTAGAATATGGAATGTATACCTATTGTCTATAGATCACTTGGCTGCACAGATTGGACCAAGAATGCTAAATAAAGGCATCAATCTGAACAATATTTAATTAACATGTCATGAGAAGTTAAGAACTTCACTTCATACAGAGCAATATCATGCTAGTCGGATAGATATATATGTAACAATAGACGACATGGTATGCAGTAAGTGACTCTGAGTCAAGCATAGACCAAGAGTTCCAAGTCATAGAAGCAAGTCATGTCTCAAAACTTGCTGATAATAATCTAATAGAACACAAGCCAATGGTGAAGACCAAACTTGTGACATAGGAGTAGCAAAAATGGCTCAGCCATAGCAACATGGAAGTATAACCCCCTCCATACAATAGTAGAAGGATCTACATTAGTCTAAATGAGTAAGGGGCACTTATAAATAGAAGTATCATGTAGGAACTGTTGAATCATTCTTGGAATAAACATTGTGATAGCAAGTAATGATGGGGGACATAGAAATGGTGAAACAAATATAAGTATGGAGTAGGTGTGGACAAAAAGAGCAAAAGAGTTTCTATGATTGATGAGATGACTGTCAGGTGAAAACTGTCTAATTCTCATCCGTAAGCTGATGAAAATAGTGGTCTAACATTTGATTCCTCGTTTTGTGTACGGCACAATGTATCAAGCCTGTCAGCCGTCCTATCTATTATCCCCATAATGAGAGCCAGCTGTTGAAAATATGTCATGATGATGAGTTGAAAAATGGAAATGAAAATATCTCAATCTTGAATATCCAGTTTGCGAGCTTTGAAAGTAATGTGCAACAATCTATTGTAGGATAGATAATAATGTGAGCAAAGTCTGAAAATTGACTTCCATTATTCAAACGAGTTGAAGTGAGAACTTTATCTATTCGAACAAATTGCAGCGCCCTGCTCTAGGAAGTAGAGTGGTGTAATTAGATCTGAAAAGTAACTCCAATACATGAAAAGAAAATGTTGGAAATGTGCTTTCAAATAGACCTTCAATCTACCAGCTTTTGTAGATGCGATGACAATTTTGTAAAAGATTAAAAGTGCACAGAAAAGTATGAAAAAGGTGGAATTTTTAAAAAAATAGAAACACTATACTTTGTGGTTTCCTAATCATCTAGCATGTCTTCATCAATGCTACACAGTAAATGATGTCCCAAGACCTAATGAGTTCCCATGGCGCATATATGCTTTCTTACGACTAATATTTGACCCATAACTATGAGTACGTGCACTCTTATCTTCATGCAAAATTGTTATTTCTCAATAACAAGAACTCCAGTGTCATATCATTTATTGATGACCATAGCGTGCATGATATATTGACTAGTCTACTGCATCTTTTATTATATGTTCCTTGAATTTCAATTTAATATCACCACATAAAACATGTAGCATAATTCTTGTGCAGGTGCTTTTACAGCTAGCACACAGGGGTGCTTTCTTTGGTCATATGGATTTCTTTAAAGTACGTGGAAAGTTCGCATGGTCGGATGCTTATGAGGACCATTTTCATCTCCCAAAAGGAAGGACTCTCATTGTTACCCATAGACGAGTTATTCTCCTACAGGTGGATAAAATGTGGTTCAACTTGGGTCAACAGCTTTTTGTCTACATGTATGGTCAAGTTTCAATGTAGCTTGTTTTGGCAAGAATAAATCTTTGACTATTTCAATGTTACATTGTGTGCAGCATCCCACAGGTCTTATTGTCCAAAAGAAACCAGATTTACTCAAAGACGCTTGCACGATTCTATGGGATGTTACATGGAATGATATATTATCTATGGAGCTTATCCGTGGAAAAAAGGACCCCCTTCATTCACCTCCATCTCGATTGGTTATCAATCTTCGTAATTCTGTACAGGATTCCAAATTGTTTGATTCTAGAGAAAACATCCGTGTTGTTAAATGTCATCCTGGTTCTAAGCAGGCTTATGAAGTACGTTCTGCTGTGCAACAAGCGTATGATGCTTATGGACCCAATCGTACTCAAGTTGCAGCTCAGGTACTTTGATAGTTTAAGATTGATAATGGTTTTGCAAAAGCGATAACATTCTGAGGGGGCATATTTGTTTTCTCAGTTCTATGGTGATAAATGCAGGAACAACACAAATTGGTGATGACACCTTATGCTGGTTCCAGAACCAGGGCAACAAGCAAGCTTTTTGCTGATCCTACCATGTCAAGGGTGGGGCTTGCTGTTGAGGGATCCCGAAATCAGCCCTCCTTTGAGAAAGGGCTGAAAATGGAAACCGTGCCAAGCATGTTAACCTCTCAGAAATCCGGCCTTAGCAGTCATGCACTTAAACCTTTTTCCTTGACAGAGAAAAGTCCTTCAATTAGAGGCAGATTCATCTGCACCTTTGAGCTCATATGGTGGAACAAGGTAAGCTTCTCATATAAAATACAGGTTTTTGTTACTATAGTTTGGTCTTTATGTGATCTGAATGGTCTGCAATACAGAAATGTAACACCGAAGCTCAAGGTTTTGACAGGCCTTGAAATTAGTGACTGGTTTTACATGTCCTTTGGTTCCTGAAAAGACACCTCACTCCAAGAACATTTCTAGGCAATACAACTTTGCTGTCATAGATAAGTCCAACATTAAAGCTAGAGGTTGTCCTCTCTGGTTCACCTTAGAAGGGGATTGCACTTAAACCCTTATAATCTGTATTTTATCCTTGAAATTCAAGTTGTGAGGAAGTTTCAGGTGATTATGCTGTTAAATGTTTTGTTAGTGGAGAATGTTCTGCTAATTCTTTCTGATAGATTGTACCCAAATGTTTCTTCAAATTTGAATTAAGGTTCCATTCCTTATTTAGTTGATTGGGTACCTTCATCTTATTCAAGATCTGAACTCCAAGCAGTGAATACGGAAACAAGATTTTTCTAATAGGTAACTCTTGTGGAAAATAGGGGGCTGCATGGAGTGCAGATTTTCCGGTTTCAATATGGCGACCAGTCTCCCCATCTGGGTATTATGCAGTGCTTTGTGTTTATTTCTATTTGATTTTTGGACAGCACATGTCAGAGGGATATCTATTGTTGAAAGAAGGCATTTCAAGAAGGGAAGTGTGATTTTTAGCTACATTGTTTTCTTTGCTTAAAATATTTGTTGACAATGTTTACAGGTACGTATTGGTCGGGGATGTGGTTCAGACCTCTTACAATCCACCAGATATGGCAAAGGTCTATTCTGATGATCATGAAGGAAGGCTTGTTTCACCTGAAGGTTTTAATCTGGTGTGTAAATTTTATATTCTGAGCATGTCTTGCCATGGTCCCAAGTTTATCTAGCCATGGTCCAAGTTTGTCTTGTCAAAAGTCGTTTTATGCTCCTAGCTTATGGCATCTCATAAGTGCAATCCTAGTGAGTATTTTAGATTTTTGTTCTGACCAGATACGTACGCCGCAAAAATTTGCTTTTGGAACAGGATTTACCACACTCATGAAAAAATTAAGTTGATTCAGATGAAGAGGTCAATTTTTGAAGCTCCTCCAATGCTAAAATTTTTATAATGCCTAGCATTTTTAACATTAAGAACTCTGTTGGATGATGCTTGTTAAATAAAGTCAATAGCATGCACGTCCTTGTCTTCAAGCTAAATGCCATTCTGCAATAACCGTTTTGGGTGAACATTTGTAAATGGCGCTTAACAAAATGCATATCATAGCTATTAAGCTTAAGAGTGATTGTGCAAGGACATCGTTGAGAAAATTCTCGATGATGTTCGACAAGATGGATATATGTTGAGTAATCCTATGTTAAGGAAGCTGGAACATCGGAACTCAAATCTTGGCCCTTGCATACATACCATAATAGAACTGATTACCAGTGTGACTTGGTACCAATCCAAGCAGCTTGAGTACCTGTGACTTTCAAGGATTGCTCCTCCCTGAGACTCAGAGCATAAAACTAAGCTCTTGTACCACTGACATATGCTCAGGGAAGAACCCAGCCGTAAACATTGGCTACTTTGTGTGAGGAAAATCTCCAGAACCAAGTGGATTAATTTGTGAAATTCTTAAAGATCAGACAAAACAGAAGGATGCAGAATAGAGGCACTGTATTGAGGGGCCAAGATGCCCCCCTTTTTGGAATGGTTACTCCAATTTCCACACAAAAATCTCTTGAGATATAACTAGCATCAGCAAGTCTGTGACTTGTTTTGATTAGGCTATGACCACGCTGTCATCACTGGTTTCCCTCCCTCTTGGTGCACCAATATCATTCATCATATCCACAAGAGCGGTGATTCCTTGAGACCTGATAATTATTGCATCACGATCAAGCATGTCATCACAAAACTCTATGGTACCATCCTTCAATCTGCAGTGAGTACAGAGGCAGAGTCTAGGAGGCTACACGCAATGGATCAGACAGATTTTAGAGCTCACTACTCTATTACCGATCACATCTTTACACTTCATTCCATCATTGAGCAGGCCAAGCAGAGACGTGAGAGAGTTTATTTTTGCTTTGTTGATTTCAGGAAATCCTTTGACTTGGTCCCATTACCCTTGCTTATTCAGAGATTGCAAGACTTAGGCTTCACTGCAGATACAGTTTTGGCAGTGATGGCTTTATATGAGAGAGTTTGAGATTGTTTCAGAGGTAGCATCTCAAATCCAGTGTTGAGCACTATTGGGGTCAAGGTTGTTCCCTTTCACCTACTTTATTTGGACTATACATTGATGAGCGTGAGGAGGTTATCAATCGGGATTCGAAACAATGGTTTGGGTTGTAGCCTTGGTGATATCTTGATTGCCATATTGTATATGTTGATGATGTAGCTCTATTATCACCGACTAGTGAGGGACTACAGAGACATTTGGACAGTCTGCATACATTTTGTGCTAGATGGGGATTAGGTGAACATTTCGAAGACCAAAGTTATGGTCTTCAATGCTTCTAGATCCTTTATGCAGAGAGAGGAGTTTACCTTTGAGAATCCAGCCTCTAGAGGTGGTTTCATCTTATACTTACCCAGGGGTGCTTTTCAGTGGTCCTATGTTCAATATGTGACATGCAACCTTGGCCCGCCTGGGGAAAGGCCACGCCTCCTTGGTCCAACTAGAGAGATTTTGCTTCAGGAGATACTATTCATGATGCTCCTAGTGTCGCCTTTTTGGCATTA
>CM055110.1:15162608-15326636 GCA_029204225.1 Diphasiastrum complanatum
CAAAATCAAAAGACGTTTATGATGGCCCAGCTAGGACACAACCAATGAATCTTGCTGAACCAGGAGAACCAAAAAAGATTGTAACAAGTTGGATCACAACTTCACCGATTGTCATTGTTCCTAAGAAGAATGGGAAATCGAGAATTTGTGTGAATCTCAAGGCATTGAACAAAGTGACGCAGAAGGATCACTTTCCGTTACCTTTTACTAAAAGCATTCTGGATTGCATTGCTAGAGCGAAAGCTTATAGTTTTCTGGATGGATTTAGTGGTTACAACCAAGTCAAGATTGCAACTGCAGATCGCCACAAAACCGCTTTTGCAACAGAATGGGACACCTATGCTTACAAAGTAATGTCGTTTGGACTCTGTAATGCACCAAGCTCGTTCTAAAGAGTAATGCAATTTGCTTTTAAAGATTATTTACAAAAATATTTGAACTTATTTGGATGACCTGGGAGTCCATAGCACAGATACAGACCACCTAGATCGATTGAAAAAAGTATTTGAAAGATGTCGCAAGTATCAAATTTCTTGAATCCAGAAAATGTCAAATATGGGTTTCACATGGAGTTGTGCTTGGACATGTGATATTGAGACGTGGCATTGCCACAAATTATTCTAAAATCAAGGTTATTGTGGAATTGCCACCGCCCACAATAATTCGTGGAGTTTATGTGTTTATGGGTCATGCGAACTACTATCGAATTTTCATTATCTTCTTTGTGGATTTATCATGACCTATATACAAACTGACTATTGTTCCTATTTGGACAGTAGAGGCGTTAGAAGCCTTTGAAAATTTTTAAAAAGCATTAACTTCAGCATCAATACTACGTTCTCCAGATTGGACAGTTGAATTTCGTGTTCACACGGATGCCTCGAAATATGCCATTGAATCAGTTTTGACGCAGCCATGTGACTATAAGAAGGACTATCCTATACGATCTGCAAGCAAACAACTTACAGATCCGGAGAAGAACTATTCAACAACAAAATGTGAAGCGTTAGCCATGATTTTTTTTGTTCAGAAATTTCGTCATTACCTCATGGAAACGCACTTTGCATTTTATACGAATCACCAGCCGTTACTTTACTTGGTAAACAAGACGTGCAATACTGGATGTATTGCAAGATGGTTACTGTTATTGACTGAATTTGACTCTTGAATTGTGATTTGAAAGGGGAAGCAACATTATCTAGGCCGACCATGTTTTGTGAATTGAATCCGCACCAGTTAATACTGAAGTGGATGATGAATTACCAGATGCTACATTGTTCTATGTAGAAATAGTCCCTGAGTGGGCAGCGGATATTGTTGAGTACCTGATGCTAGGACAACCGAATGACTCTTTGACAAAAGTATAGAAGAGACAATATCAACTGATTGTAGGACAATTATATCGTCGTGGATCAGACAATATTCTACGTAGATGTGTTTTACCGCATGAAATACCAGATTTAATCATGTTTTCACATGATGGCATGGGCGGAGGGACACTTCTCTACCAATATTACGGTTCGCAAACTTTTGAAATCAGGTTGTTGGTGGCCTACGCTTCATAAGGACACAGAAAATTAATTTCAGACATGTGATGTTTGCCAGCAAGCACGATGGCCTACTAGACGGAACTATGAACCCTTGCATCCGATTTTATCGCAAGCGCCGTTTGAAAAATGGGAAGTGGATTATGTTGGTCCTATTCATCCTGTCGTACAAGGATCTCAGGCCCGATACATTATTGTAGCAACTGATTATATGACCAAGTGGGTTGAAGCCAAAGCTGTCAAAGTTGCCGATGCGAAATCTATGACCAAGTTTCTCTACGAAAATATCATTATAAGATTTGGATGTCCGATCAAGATTGTCAATGACCAGGGTACACACTTTGTTAATCAAACGATAAAGAATTTACTGGAAGATTTTTTTGTTATACATAGATTTAGTACTCCTTACTATCCCAAAGGGAATGGCCAAGCTGAATCTTCCAATAAGATTCTCTGCACTATTATGACGAAAACAATTGAAGCAAGTTGGTCTGATTGGGAACACAAACTGTCTACAACATTATGGGCATTCAGAACCGCTTACAAAAGTAGTACAAATCAAACACCCTTTCAACTGGTTTATGGTCAAGATGTTGTCATGCCGATTGAATTTTTAATTCCATCTTTACGCATAGCGGCAACAAAACGGTTAAATGATGATAAGTCTTTACAACTACGTCATGAAGCTTTGCACAAATTATGTAAAACACGATTGATGGTAGTTCATGCATTAGCAGTAGAGAAAGCCCACTGCAAGGTATGGCACAAAAAAAATCTAAAAGCAAGAGATCTTGCACTGATGTACAAAACCAAGCTGATCAAGGAAAAATTGAATTTTACCGGTGAAGGCCCGTATAAAGTGAAGGAAATCTTGAACTATGGAACAATGATTTTTAAGCACTTGGACGAAAAACGATTTGATACTCCTGTGAATGACAATCGATTACGCAAGTTTTGACAGCCTGTTCCACAAGTTCAACAAGCATGATCTAAATGATTTTTTATTTTTAATCGATTTCAATTTTTTGTTTTCAATATTCAATTGTTAAGTTTTTTTTGAAAAAGACAGAAAAAAAAATTAAGAAAGACTGATGAACAAAAGTCAGAAAAGTCATCAAAATGAAAAAAAAAGAAAAAAAGAAAAAGAAAAGAAAGTATTTTCAAAAGATAATTTTTGATGGGAAATGACTTATACAATCATTGTTTCGGTCAGAAGTTGCCTATATAGTATTGGAAACCTTCGTTGAGCTTTCAGATTGTACATCCACTTCAGATATATCTATAGTGAGATGGGCAAAGGTTCTTTTCCAAAAAAAGTCTTTTTTTGAGTTAGGCGAATGATCAGCAATATGCCATTTTGGGAACCTTCGCCGAGCACCTGACTCTCCTTAAGAACCTTCGCTGATATGCTAGATGGTCTTAAAACGTCAAAATTAGGTTGGCCATAGGTTCAGATCTTGAAAATTTGCATTTATGACATTACTTGGACAAAGGACCCTCTTGGGCGAAGGTTCATCCTTCACCAACCCTGAAAAACGTTCGTCCTCAAAAACCTTTGCCAAGATTTTTATAGCCTACTTTCACAATAATATACAAGCCTGCAAATTTCTGTTCAAAACTGGTCATCCAAACTAGTATTCAGTGTAATGGACCCTCCAAATTCACCTATAAGTTGACTGAATTCGATTCATTCCTCACTTGTGCTAGTGAAACTCTTGCCAAATTTTCTAGCGACCAAAGCCGTCAGAACTTTCTGAACTGTTTTTTGATATACACTCGTGCGTATTACTTGCCATTTCTGTTCATCTGTCTTCTAGATATACATCTCAGTCGCCTCGCTATACTATCCATCGTGATGTCCCATCTGCAACATATATCATGATCCTTCCTAGCACAAGCATGGTCACTCAGTGGATGACCCTTGCAGAGCCTCTGCTTACTGCAATGGGTATTTATGAGAGAGCCTTCTTAGGGAGAATAAATATGGATTTTATCACTCTTGCCTTCAGTACTTGGAAGGAGGAGAAATCCAAGTTTTATATTACTTTCCAGGGAGCCACACACAAGGTGCGTGTGACTAAGGCCGCCCTTGCTGCCATAGGGATAGCATCTGAAATCCATCATGCATGTCAGAATCACTCTGAGAATCAGCATGCAACCAATCCATGACAACACAATACTACAAATTAGGGAAATGACTGGCATGCAATCAGAACAATTTCAAATCTTGCCAAAAACTCACAAAACTGCAAAATTTCAAATGATCATAACTTTGGCTATATGACACCAAATTGGGTGCTGTAAAGCTCAGTACAAAGGGAGACCAAGTGAACAATATGCTTGCCACATCAATCTGCCACCTAGGCTTCACACGTGCAAAATCAGAGTGTCAGAAAATCTATAGTAGGGCACATTTCCACAAGACAAAATCATGCAAAAACGTGCAAACACCCATTCCAGCCCAAAATTGATGCTATCAATAGTCTTAAACAATCAATTAGACTTCCATGAGGCATTCATACTGATCCTAAGATCAGTATAGGCTGAGAACGAAGATTTCATGATTTGTAGAAGTCAAAATAGCTTCAAACTTGATGGAGATGGTGCATAAGCCACCGACCATTAATTTACAGGTCTGATAGCTTGCTGGAAATGTAAAAAGGAATGCTAATCATGCTGTAAATAATTTGAAAATGATCTCCTTATGGATTTGGAGATCCATGCCCCAAAAATCACCAAAAATGGTCATTTTTTGAACTTTTTTGACTTCCTACAAGCTCAATTGCTGGAATTCTTGGCTCTAACTTCAGGGAAAGCTTCAAAAGACTTTGGTTCACCTCCTCAAAACTCTACATGGTGTTTTACAGCTATCCAACTTTATGAAAAAACAAGCAAAAATGCTAATTTTTGGCTATTTTTTGGTTTTTTTCATTACAATAAAGTGGAAATTCATGACATACAACTCTTTCTTTAACACATGAAAACCAATTTACAGAATTATAACCATCTAATTGATCTGATCCTGCTGGATTTTGGTTCTTACTATCTATTTTGTGCCAAAAAGCATGAAAAACCAAGCAATTTTGACCAAAACATAGCCTAGAATCTTAAATCATTGGAAAGAACTGGCAGACATTATAAATTTCATCATTAATGAACCCTAAAACAAAAGTACACTTGCTGGAAAATTTAGATCTACCAAAGACTTGATCTACACAAGAAAAAGCTCCAAAAAAGCATCACAAATTGGCCTTCAAGGACAATTCTCCATAAAACCACAAAGAATCCCAAGAGTAATGGATCTTAGCAACATGCACATTGAAACCGGGATAGTACACCCATTTGCACCCTTGCTATCCACCTAGGAAGTGAATTCCAATGATCCAATCCAAAATTTCGACGAGAGGTAGCCCTTCTCCATGTTTTCCAATCTTCGTAAGCCTTGCTCTGATATCAATGTAAGGGAAGCTCCCTAAGATCCTGCTTACAAGAAAACACAATGGAAAACACACTATGCTCATAGTAAAGTGGTGACCCATATTCCTTGCTGTTGGGATTATAAATTTTTGATAAAAGCAGGATTGTATAATCTCTCTCTCATATGCATCACACCAGCAAAAGGGCTGCATACTAATTAGAAATAATAATTATTGAGAAAAATACCCACTTATTGCATTACATTGTTGGTGGACCTTGCTTAAAAATAATTGCAACCAATTGTTACGCCTCAAACTATCCAAGAAATCATAACCAATATCCTAACACTATTATGCGTCGATAATCATGTGACGCTCTACAATTCAAATATTGTTGTGAAATATTTTTGTACCACACAATACACATGAATAATGTTACATTTGATGAATCATTATTGACTATTTGATCTGGTTGGTATAGAGGAACTAAGTGTAGGGTTTAGTAAGGTTAGTGTGTATTTGATTGTCTACTTAAATTAGTTTCAATGTATTTGATTGTTTCCCAATGTTTGATATAAACCTGATGGCTTTTGTTCCAATTGTTGCAGGTGTTTTGCATTTGAGGGATTGATTCCATGATATGGACACTCCCGAGTGTGTGCGGAGCAACCCTTACATCACTTCGGAGGGTGAGAGCCAGTCTGCAAGGAGGAGGAGGTTGAATAGGAAGCGACAAGCATTTAAAGATCATACCCATGCCATTGTAATGTCTTTTGTTGTTTTGGTTGACCCCTCGGAATGAACGAATGTTGCAAATTTTGATATTTCTGTTTTAGATTCTTATCCATTTTTTGTTCTTGTGGGCATACATAGTTTACAAGCCCAAAAACAGTTATCCCAAGAATATCGTCATATTTTCTCTTTCTAAACTATTAGTGCCGTTGCATTTGCTGGCATGACAGTGGAAGAAGCAAAATTGCTCGCTTAGGATCATAACAGAACTACCGCATGAAAATGACCATAATACAAAGAATTCGATTTTTTCATAAGAAATATATGAGAGTCTCAAAAATTGGAGATGTGAATCAATTGGAGCTGAAGGCACTTTGTGCTCAAGAGATAGGCCTGTTGTTTGATTCAAAAAATCCTATGTAGAGCCTTACAGAATACGACAATTTTTTTCAACTTGCTTTCCATAGTGGCTAGGAATTTTTTTTTTAATACTCGGCTTGGAATGCTCTGTTCAAGATTTATGTTATTAGACTCAAGTTTTAAAATTTATTTTAATATTCCTTTAATTGCTTTTGAGTAATTCTCTTTTGATTTTAGGTATGGGCCCTTGTTGATAAATTTTTGACAAATGGCAGAGTTTTCAAAACTCTGAAGCCAATCTCTACAGAAATGGGAATATCATAGTGGAAGAACATGCAAGGGATTAGCTCGTCGGAGCTAATAATAAGTGTTCTTTCTCGAGTTGTAGATGGTCAACTCTCTCTTGCAGAAATGGGAAAGGAATTTCAGAGGTAATATTCATGATTTAAATATTTATCAAGATATATCTTGAAACTATTTCGATGTTTCATTTTTTAGATTTTAAACTATTTTTGTGGATTATTCTTGATGGAGATAAGTGGATCAAGAAGAAAGAAAAAAAGAAGATAATAGAGCCAAATGAATTGGTCCATAATCAATAAGATCAAATCCAACTACACCACTTGCAAGATTCTCTAATGGCGAGTAATGTAGAGGTGCGAGTAATCACAGTTTTACTCATTGAGCCTCTACGGACTATAAATGATGATCAAAGACCACATGAAAAAGGGTGAGTAAAAATCAGTTGGGTGTGAGTAATCTTGCGAATAATCTGGTGAGTAAAGATGCGAGTATTTTGTCTAGCTCCTTTGATAGATCTGACAATGTACTTGGCACAGTGATAAGGGGTGGGTGAGTAAAAAATAACAAACATCAATTTTTTCATTCAAATTGGTGAGTAATGGAGAGCATGAGTGACAATTTCAACTCATCATCTTGTGTGTAGATCAAATCCTTCTCTGCTCATTGGTGGGTTGACAAGTAAAAAATTCATGATTACACAAGGAAAAAGAGTAGGGCAAGTAAAAAGTCTATATTTTGGAAAAATGGCCAAAAGACAAGCAAAAATCACTTACGAGTAAAATTAACACCATCTCTTTGGCAACGACCTAAAAAAAAATGTAGTCCTCTTTTTTGCCTTGTCTCGTGGGGTCATGAATGAGGCTTACGAAGGGTTTTTTGGATCTACCAATGGTGAATGTTGTATGTGGTATGGGTTTGATCCAATGAGGAGAGGAGAAAACTACCTAGAAGTGGGGATGTAGGCAACTAAGGTTGTCACCGGCCTTAGCACAAGATCAAAATGTGGAATGGTGCCTAGATTTGGGAGGGAATGCATCTTTTTTCTTTTATTTTATTTATTATTGTCTTTTGTTTGCCTAGGCATCAATGGCTCCAGTTTTTCGTTACTTTGGATGTATCTAGGCATTAATGGCTTTAGATATTCTCCTCTTGAGGTGAACAATGTACCAAAAACTTCCTACCTAGAGTTCTTAATGATCTCTTCTTGCTATGTGTGGATCTAACAACTACTTTCTTTGAATGTGGATCTCAAGGATTTAGTTTCATGAACTAAATGTGGAGAATGCTTGTGCTAATGATTGAACTTGAATCTGATAACATGATTAACAACAACAAAACAAGTATTCAACATCCATAGAATGATCACATGCAAGGATAATAGGAGGGCCTTAGACAATGAAAGCCCTCCCAACTCTCTCTCTCTCTCTCTCTCTCTCTCTCTCTCTCTCTCTCTCTCTCTCTCTCTCTCTCTCTCTCTCTCTCTCTCTCTCTCTCTCTCTCTCTCTCTCTCTCTCTCTCTCTCTCTCTCTCTCTCTCTCTCTCTCTCTCTCTCTCTCTCTCTCTCTCTCTCTAGGAGACCATCCACCTTAGATCGTCGAGATTTTGAAGAGTTAGTAGACATGCTGATTGAGATAGCCAATGGACATGTTAAAATAGATCCGCTCGTGATGGATGATTCTAGACCATTTGTCCCTCAGACATGTTGGAAATTCTCCAAGATCAATCTTCCATGGTCTAATAGAAAGGGAGATCCCAGAAGATCCTTGCAAATCTACACCCAAACATGTAGAGCCTACTGAGATGACAGCCCACAAGAGTTATTATGCTACTTTGACCTATGCCTCATTGAAAATGCAAAGAGAGTAGAATGAGCATGATAACTAGGGTATTTCAATTCGGAGTAGAATGAGCATGATAACTATGGTATTTTGCAAGCCGAATTCATCACTCGATTCAACAGCACCTGCTTCCTTTCTAATCCTTTACTGCAACTAGGACGAATCTGCATGGATAAGAAACATGATGAACTAAATCTACATGAAATGTAATGTCAGACACCCGTAGAAGGTGCATTGTACTCGCAAGCCTATGGCACAAGAATTAGATGTAGATTCGCTCTCAGATGGGCCCAAAGTGAAAAGGGAACCAAGTAGTTAAAAATGCAATTTGGGCTTAAAAATCTTTTTAAGTCAAGTTGTTATGGCACATGGTTTTGGGTGAATCAAAATCCCTAACTCTAGGAATGTCTATATAAGGGCATGTGACACCAATTTTTTAAACACCTTTTTCATTTGTAAGGGGGGAGAGAGAGAGAGAGAGAGAGAGAGAGAGAGAGAGAGAGAGAGAGAGAGAGAGAGAGAGAGAGAGAGAGAGAGAGAGAGAGAGAGAGAGAGAGAGAGAGAGAGAGAGAGAGAGAGAGAACTTCCATTGTCTAAGGCCCTCCTATTTTCATTGCATGTGATCATTCAATGGATATTGAATGCTTGTTTTGTTGTTGTTAATCATTTTATCAAATTCAAGTTTAATCATTAGCACAAGCATTCTCCACATTTAGTTCATGAAACTAAATCCATAAGATCCACATTCAAAGAAATTAGTTGTTAGATCCACACATGTGTAGGGCCTTCGATCTGCTGTTGTAGTATGTGAAAGATTCAACTAGTTTCATCACATTTTGCAATATTTTCATATTTGGCATGTTGAGGCCAAAACTTGTTTTCGACTTAAAGGTTGACTTTTCAAAGTTCATTAGTCTAAATTTCATTTGAATAAACACTTTTTGAAAGTGTGGGAAAGATAGAATGCGAGTTTGAGTAGATTCAATTTGAATAAGTTGGGTACATTGAATCTAGACCCAAAATTGGTAGGGTTAGCATTTTGGTGGGAAAGCCAAGTGGCCAAATAGGGTTTGGACCTGCTATAAAAGGATGTAACTCGTGGAGAGAGTCATCTTCTCTCTTATCTATCTCATTTCATGCTTATACATGGTTCTCTTGGGTTCTACTATCCATTGGTGCACTATCTTGGTGATTGCTTGCAATTCTATGTGTAGAATGATCTATATTTGTTATTTTTGGATCCACACGTGTGAAATACAGTAGCTTGCTGGTTTTGTACGGACAACAATAGTAATAATCATTTCATTCAAGTTTGATCAAGTTCTATTAGTGTTTGCATCTCAAATTGTGTGTAGATGCTGATTTTTTCTACATTGGTGAAATTGGTAGTGTATTTCTCTTTCTAACCAAAGATCATTCAAGTAGATTAGATCTTAAGGATCTAAAATCTTTCACATGGTATCAGAGCTTGTGTTTTAGGTTATGAAGGAGGAAATCAGATCTATCAATGATTTGGTGAAGATATCAAGTCTAGAGCATGCTAGAGAGGATTCTACACCAAAATCGGATTTTTTGCTTTCGTAGATTGGATCTTTTGTAGATCAAAATACTAATTAGGTCAATATACTTGTTCAATTTTGTTTTTTGAATTCACATGCTGGATTTGGCCGATTTTTGGATCATTGGTTCAGCCTAAGTGGTGGCTTATAGGTTGCATATCAAATTTTCAGCATTTGCATGTAGATTTGGAATAGTCAATTTTTTGTGATTTTGTCAAAACCCTAATTTTGATTGGATCTCTAGATAGTGAGGTTGCTGGACTTCATTTGAGTGTGTTTCAATCTTAGGAAGTGACAAAAGTCATTAGATTGAGGATAGATCATAGGTTGATCAAGATTCCATGATTCTATGTGTTGATTTGCTTGGGTAAGTACTAGAAGAGAATTTGTGAGATAGTTTCAAATCTTGACGATTTCTCATTTGTTGTTGTTCAAAGGAGTGCTTTGTGCATTGAAGCAGGTTGAAAGAGAAGATCAGGTCATTGCTACATGGCAACCTCAATTGGAGTCATGTTGGAAGCCAATGATAGGCTTACCTCAAGTAACTATTCATTATGGAAAGTGAGGATGGAGTCACTTCTTGAGATGAATGATGTTCTGGATATTGTTGTAGGTTTGGAGGAGAGACCAGCAACACAACAAGATCAATTGAGGTATGACAAGAGGTCCAAGAAGGCTCTACACATGATAAAGATGAATGTTACCAATGAACTTCTCAAGGAAGTTGGTAAGTGCACATCATCTTTGGAAGCTTGGAATTCATTGAAGAAGCTTTATGAATCCAAGTCTACTTCTAGAGTGTTGATTCTAAGAAGGCAAATCTTTTCTTGTTTGCAAAAGAATAAAGAAAGTCCAAGTACTTTTGTTTTGAGAATCAAAGCATTAAATGATGAGTTAGCTTCCATAGATGAAAGCATTAAGGAAGGAGAGCTTATTCAAGTGATTCTTAATGGCTTGTTGGATGCTCATGCTAACATTGTTCAAAGTATTGCTATTCAAAAGACTTTGCCAAGTTTGATGGATCTTCAAGAGATCTTGATCAATGAGGAATATAGGCTTCAAGCAAGAGGTGGACCTACATCAACACTTCAAGAGGATGCTATGTTCACAAAGGGCAAATTCAAGGGCAAAACCAAAAGCAAGTGGTCTAAAGGGCAAGATCAAGTGGATGCTTCTTCAAGTGGCAAAAAGAAGGATAGATCAAAGCTCAAGTGCTTCTATTGTGGCATCAAAGGACACTTTGCAAGTGAGTGATACAAGAAGAAGAGAGATCAAGGAGACAAGCAAGGTAATCTTACTCTTGATGAGGATGGTTTGGATGTGCAAGCTGCAAATGATGATGCTTTTGTGATGTCTTCATGTATGCTTTCTAATTATGGAGATCTAGATCCTTGGTGGATTGATAGTGGAGCAAGTTCACACATGACCTTTCACAAAGAGTACTTCACTTCTTTGTTGGCATATGGAGATGACAAGAGGGTGATCTACACGGCCAATGATGGTGAGTGTGCAATCAAAGGGATTGGCACAATTCCTATTTCTCTCTCTACAAATAGGAATGTTCATTTGGAGGATGTCTTGTTTATTCCATCTATTACCAAGAATTTGCTTAGTGTGAGTCAAATGCTAAGTAAGGGCCTCAAGGTGGAGTTTGATGGAGATGCTTGTTTGATCAAAAGGAAGGATGTCTTGATTGGAAAAGGTAAAAGGCAAGGAAAGTTGTTCAAACTTGATGCTTGTGTTATTGCTAACCAAGTTGGATGTGTTGCAAGGGAGCAAATTTCTATTCAAGAGGTTTGGCACAAAAGGATGGGACACCTCAACTTCAAGTCATTGGAGGTAATGGCAAGGAAGAAGGTTGTGATTGGTCTTCCAAGTTCCTTAAGTAATGACAAACATGTTTGTGAGGCTTGTGCTTTGTCTAAGTCACATAGACTACTTTATACTAGATCTATTTCTAGATCTACAAAGCTTTTTCAACTTGTACATTCAGATATTCATGGATTTACTACAATTAGCAATAGTGGAGCTAAGATGTATGTAACATTCATTGATGATTTTAGTAGATTTTGTTGGATCTATCTACTAAAGAGCAAGGATGAAGTGTATGATGTCTTTGTCAAGTTCAAGAATGCAAGGGAGAACCAATTTTCGACAAAGGTCAAGTGCTTGAGAGGTGACAATGGTGGTGAGTACATATCTAACAAGTTCAAGGCCTTTTGTGATCAGCATGGGATCAAGAGGGAGTATACAACATCAAGGACCCCACAACAAAATGGAGTGGCTGAAAGGAAGAATAGAACTTTATGTGAAAGTGCTAAAGCTACGAGGTTAAGTGCTAATCTTGACAAACCATTTTGGGATCAAGCTTTGTTGTGTGCCAATTTCTTGTGCAATAGGTGGCCGAGTGCTATTTTGGATGGAAGGACACCTTTTGAGATGCTATTCAAGAGGAGGCTGAGTGTCAACTTTCTAAGAACCTTTGGATGCACATGCTATGTCAACATTACTCTTGATGATAGGACCAAGGAGGATCCATCTTCAAGAAGAGGTATTTTTGTTGGATATAGTGAGGTGAATAAAGCCTACAAGGTCTACATTCCTTCTACTAACAAAGTGATTGTTGGTAGAGATGTCATTTTTTATGAGGGAAACATTCCAAAGGTGTCTTCAAGCATGATTGATGGTAAAGTAGATGGATCTAACATTCTTGATGTTGATGAGAAGGATCCTACTTTGGATGGTGGTGATGATGGACCTTCATCAAGTCAAAAGCCAAGGAGAACATCAAGAGAAAGACAAGTGCCTTCAAGGCTCACATATGATCAAAAGGGTAAGCAAGTAGTTTCTGGAAATTATGTTGCTTTCCTAACCTCTTTGGATGAGCCTACAAGTGTAGATCAAGCAAGGAAAGAAGAGGAGTGGATCCAACCAATGGATCTTGAGTATCGATCTCTTATGAAGAGTGGAACATCTTTTGGAGGATCTTCTTGTGTACATGGAGCTATGCAAGTGGATGGATGTTATCTTGCTGTAAAATCAAGTAATGGATCTGGAAAACAAATTTTGTTCAATGACTTTGATGGTCAAGTTGAAGATCAAGAGGTTGATCTCAAAGCGCTTCAACTAGTCAAAAGGGAAGTTGGCAATTTGGAGCTAGTCAAGAGCATCAAAGTGTTAAAAATTCACAATTCTAGCTTGACTAGTTTTGGTCATATGACTTGTAAATAGCTAGATGGTCATGATGTGGCTTGTCACACGTGCCAAATAGCATAGGATTCCATTCATAAGGATGCTCTCAAGTAGACCTAAGTGTTAGAACCTTTGGAATGAGTCCAAATTATGCTTAGATACAAGGGAGAAAAAATAGGAGCTATTTTTGGTAATTTTTGCATTGTTGAGGGATCTCCAAGATTCCAGCCCTAACTTGGTAGGGATGAAAGATCCACAAAAATTAGCATTAGGGATAGGTTTAGGGCTACTCATACCTGCCCAAAATCGTTATGGATCATGTATATATAGGTGATGATATCTCACCAAAATCAATCAAGCAATTTCATGTTTTTTCTCTCATAATGGTGCAATTGCTCTCTATGTTCATAATTGTTTGAGTACTTGTGATTACTAGTGATTATAGGATTGAATGTAGGTCTGGTGTACAGTACTCAGACTGTGGGAGGCCGTACTTTCACACGTGTGAAGCCTTCTTCAAGGATTTGGGCCATTTAGTGAGGTTCAAGCATAGATTTTTGATGGATTTTGATGGTTCAACTTGTGCTAATCTTATGAAATCATAATCTATTGTTTCCCTCATCAGTTAAAGTGTTTTAGGATCCTTATTTGCTGTAATTTTTACATGGTATCAGATCCTAAAGGTTGAAATGAGCTAAATCCTTGGTTTTCATTCAATTTGATCACAATTTTTGATCTAAATCTTGTGTAGATTGGATCTTAGCATCTAGTATTGATTCTAGAACTCAAAGTGAGTCAAATACATTGGAGATTGGTGTTGTGTGACTTCATTTGCAGGTGTTTAGGTGTCTAAAACCAGAGGCAAAGTTGAATTCAACTCACATTACCAAGATAGCAAGTTTTGCTTGCTCCAAGCATTGATTTCTAAGCGAGTTTTGGAGGTGATTTCATAGAGGAGG
This sequence comes from Diphasiastrum complanatum, assembly GCA_029204225.1. Taxonomy (NCBI): domain Eukaryota; kingdom Viridiplantae; phylum Streptophyta; class Lycopodiopsida; order Lycopodiales; family Lycopodiaceae; genus Diphasiastrum; species Diphasiastrum complanatum. Next base: position 15,176,515 of record CM055110.1, read on the forward strand.
CTTTCTAGCATTCAAGGAGAGGGAAGATCAGAGTTTTGGGGACTCTTCAAGGCTGTTCTAAGGTGTAGTAGGCACCTCCTAAAGTGATTTAGGTTCAGTCCAACCATTGCTTGACTTATGCACCAAATTAGATCAATTTTTCATCAATTTTGATCATTTTTTGCTTGTGATTGGATAGTAGATTGTGTTGCATCCTCATTAAGTTCCATTTAGCTCCTTCACAAGTGATTTTGGATGTATATTAGGTTGCTGAAATTCACTCTTGATCAGATCATTTGGAAGCTTTAATGTTCTTTATAGAAAGAGGGGCAATTCTACTAGTATTGTCTACTTCAATCAAGCAAGTGCATTGTTTCTAGTATTCTATGATTTGATTTTGTTAGAGATAATTCTTAGATCTTTATAGGAAGTCTATTACTGATCTTTTCAGGTCCCTAAGAAGTGGGATAAGATAGACCTTCAATCAAATCAATAGAAGTAACCTTCATTTGTGTCAAGTCCTTGATTAGGAGACTAGATGGCATCTATAAATGCATATCTTTTGGATACTAATGAAAGGCTCAACAAAACTATCTATTCCATATGGAAAGTTAGAATGGAATCTATCATGATCATGCAAGATCTGATGGAAATTGTAAATGGTAAGGAGGGTGAACCTATTCATCCTCAAGAAAAAGCCAAATACATCAAGAGGTGCAATGTTGCACTACATTGCATAAAAATGAATGTTGCAAATGAACTCTTAAGAGAGGTAGGAGATTGCACTTTAGCTCAAGATGCTTGGGAGACTTTGCAAAAGGTCTATGAATCCAAGAACCAAACTATAATGTTAGCTTTGAAGAATCAAATCTATAGAAGCTATCAAAAGAAAGGAGAGAGTGCACATACTTTTGTCCTAAGAGTAAAGGAATTGAACAAAGAGCTAGCCTTTATAGGTGATCCTATCAGGGATGAAGAGCTTGTTCAACTCATATTGAATGGACTAAGCTTTGAATTTGACAATTTGGTTCAGGGATATGCAATTATGGGTAAGCTACCCATACTTGAAGAACTCCAAGGCACACTCATGGCCGAGGAATCAAGAAGGAGCCAAATGCAAGAGAGGATGGATAGGCTTTCCATCCAAGGTGGAGATGACCAAGCTCTCTTCACCAAAGGCAAAGGCAAGTCCAAAGGCAAAGTATCAACATTCAAGAAGTCTACAAAGCTTGAGGATCAAGAAGGACCCTCAAAGGCATCTCCATCAACCACCAAAGTTAAGAAGGTGAAGTGCTACTATTGTAGCAAGATGGGGCATTATGCCTCGGAATGCTTCAAGAGGAAGCAAGATCAAAGCCAAGCCAACATGAGCAAAGAGGAGGAGGAGGAGAGTTCACATGAGGACTCTCTCATGATGTCCATATTTTCTTCAACAAGCTTCAAAGGAGAAGATCCTTGGTGGATTGACTCGGGTGCTAGTTCACACATGACTAGTAAAAGGGAGTTTTTCTCTTCTCTCTTATCTTATGATGGACCTATAAAGTCTATCTATACAGCAAATGATGAAGCTTGTAAGATTGAAGGAGTTGGTAGAATTTCCCTTTGCCTATAATCTTCCAAAAAGATCAACATAGAAGGTGTTTTGTACATTCCTACAATAACAAAGAATCTACTAAGTGTTGGCCAAATGGTAGACAATGGTTTCAATGTTGACTTTGCTTCAAATGAATGTTTCATCAAGAAGAAGGGTAAGATAGTGGCTAAGGGCACTAGACTTGGCAAACTTTATAAGTTGGATGCATTTGTGGATACTAATGTTGTCATGTTGGCCGAGAAGAGCAAGATATCTACTTTTACTTTATGGCACAAAAGACTTGGACATGTCAACTCGGGTTCCATGGAGGCTATGATCAAGGAGGAGTATGCTTTAGGCCTACCAAGGTCTATTGGGAAAGAAGACAAGGTTTGTGAAGCTTGTGCCTTATCCAAGGCACATAAGAAGGTGTTTCCTAACTCCATCACAAAGTCATCTCATCCTCTTGAACTCATACACTCGGATGTGCACATTGCTAGCACCAAATCTAATGGAGGTTCATCCATGTTTTTAACCTTCATTGATGACTACTCAAGATATTGTTGGGTGTTCTTACTTTCCTTCAAGTCTCAAGTATTTGATACTTTTGTAAAGTTCAAGGTGTTTGTGGAAAAGCATCAAGATTCTTATAAGTGACAATGGTGGAGAATTCATCTCCAATGAGTTCAAGGCCTTTTGTGAGGAGGAAGGGATCAAGAAAGAGACTTCTTGTCCTTACACTCCTCAACAAAATGGAGTTGCTGAAATAAGGAATAGAACATTATGTGAATGTTCTAAGGCTTTAAGATTAGATGCTTGTTTGCCCAAATCCTTTTGGGGTGAGTCTCTTGTATGTGCAAACTACTTGATGAATAGGGTGTCTTGCAAAGCAATTGAAGACAAAACTCCTTATGAGATGTTGTATGGAAAGAAACCCAATCTTAATCACTTGAAAGTTTTTGGGTGTATATGTTATGTGCATGTGCCATTGGAAACAAGAACCAAGGAGGATCCATCTTCCACAAGAGGGATCATGCTTGGATATGCAAGCTCAAGCAAGGGCTACAAAGTCTATCTCCCATCCTTAAACAAATTTGTTGTTTCAAGGGATGTCATCTTTGATGAGCATCATATGCATATGCTTGAAGAAGGCTCAAGTGCTCCAACAATCAAGAAGAAGATGGCCGAGGAGCAAGATCTTGGTTTTGAGGAGGATCTCATGGAGGAGCAAGCACCAAACCCACCTATCACACCAAGGAGATCTTCAAGGGCAAAAGTGGAGCCATCAAGGCTCACATATCAAGGCAAAGGACAGCAAGTTGAGGGTATCTCATCCACTTCTTATGCTTTATCTAGTTTTGAAGAACCATCTAATGTTGAAGATGCATTGAACTCCAAAGAATGGTATAAAGCTATGTTGGATGAGTATGATGCCTTGATTGAGAATGAAACTTGGTTGCTTGTTGAGAGACCTCAAAGGAATGTAATAGGATGCAAGTGGGTCTTCAAGATTAAGTTGAATGCAAATGGGAGTGTTAACAAACATAAAGCAAGATTAGTTGCAAAAGGTTATGCTCAAGAGAGAGGGATAGACTATGAGGAAACTTTTGCACCTGTGGCCAAGATGGTCACAATAAGGCTAATCATTGCACTTGCATCACATTTTGGATGGATTCTATGTCAAATGGATGTCTCTAATGCTTTCTTGAATGGTTTTTTGGAAGAGGATATCTATATGGAGCAGCCACAAGGGTTCATCAAGCATGTTATGGAGAACAAAGTATGCCATCTCCAAAGAAGCATCTATGGCTTGAAGCAAGCCTCGAGATCTTGGAATTCAAGACTACATTGCTATCTTATTTCACTTTCTTTTGTTCAAAGTGAATATGATCCCACTCTTTACATTAAGTTTGATGATGTTGGTATTGTACTTTTACTCATTTATGTAGATGACATCATCATTAGTGGAAATAGTGTTGATGGTATTGAAAAAATCAAGATAGATCTATCCTTAGAGTTCAAGATGGTAGATCTAGGGTGTCTTCACTTCATCTTAGGCATAGAAGTACTTAGAGGGTCTGATTTTATCTTTATAAGTCAAGTAAACTATGCTCAAAGTCTTTTGAGAAAGTTTAAGATGGAAGTATGCAAAAGTGTTGACACACCAATGGAGCAAGATGTAAAAGTGCCAAATGAAGATGATGAAAGATCCTTCATGGACATTACTTTGTTTAGGCAACTTATAGGCTCCTTAATGTGGATCACTATAACTAGACCAGATCTTAGCTTTAGTATATGTAGGTTGAGCCAATCCATGCAAAAGCCATTGAATATCCATTGGAAAAGGCTAAGAGGATTCTAAGATACATCTCGGGTACATTGGATTTTGGGATTCTATATAGAGAAGATGTGATTAACCTTCATGCATTTAGTGATTCAAATTTTGTAGGGGACAAGAGAGATAGGAAATAAACAAGTGCCTATTCAACTTTCATAGGAGAAGGTGTGGTTTCATGGCTTTCAAAAAAGCAAGAAACTATATCTCTATCTTCAACCGAGGCCGAGTACAAAGCTTTGACAATCACTACAAAGGAGGTACTTTGGATCAAGAGATTATTGGTGGAGCTAAAGATCATGGATTCAGAGGAGGCACCAATCATCTACAATGACAATATATCAGCCCAACACCTTGCATCTAACCCAATCTTCCATGCAAGATCTAAGCACATTGAGATATGCCATCACTTTGTGAGAGAAATGGTGCAAGCCAAGGAGATTGCTTTGGAGCATGTTCCAAGAAATGAATGTGTAGCTGATCTACTTACTAAACCACTTCAAAAGACACCTTTTATGAAGTTCAGATCATCACTTGGAGTGATTAGTAAAGCAATGATTGAACCAAGCTAGATAGTGAGGAGGAGTGTTAAAAATTCACAATTCTAGCTTGACTAGTTTTGGTCATATGACTTGTAAATAGCTAGATGGTCATGATGTGGCTTGTCACACGTGCCAAATAGCATAGGATTCCATTCATAAGGATGCTCTCAAGTAGACCTAAGTGTTAGAACCTTTGGAATGAGTCCAAATTATGCTTAGATACAAGGGAGAAAAAATAGGAGCTATTTTTGGTAATTTTTGCATTGTTGAGGGATCTCCAAGATTCCAGCCCTAACTTGGTAGGGATGAAAGATCCACCAAAATTAGCATTAGGGATAGGTTTAGGGCTACTCATACCTGCCCAAAATCGTGATGGATCATGTATATATAGGTGATGATATCTCACCAAAATCAATCAAGCAATTTCATGTTTTTTCTCTCATAATGGTGCAATTGCTCTCTATGTTCATAATTGTTTGAGTACTTGTGATTACTAATGATTATAGGATTGAATGTAGGTCTGGTGTACAGTACTCAGATTGTGGGAGGCCGTACTTTCACACGTGTGAAGCCTTCTTCAAGGATTTGGGCCATTTAGTGAGGTTCAAGCATAGATTTTTGATGGATTTTGATGGTTCAACTTGTGCTAATCTTATAAAATCATAATCTATTGATTCCCTCATCATTTCAAGTGTTTTAGGATCCTTATTTGCTGTAATTTTTACAAAAAGGAGAGGTAATTGGCAAAGGTGTTATGGATCTGTTTTTGCAGCATATTTAAGACTCAAGTAAGGTCAAAGGAGTAGCAAGGAAGTGTTGTTCAAGTTTACTTTACTTGTTCTATCTCATGTTTGAGCAATTTCATGTGGATGTGTGCAAATTGTCAAGATATGGTAAAACTAGCTACATTGGTGAGCATTGTTTTGATGTTGGATTTGTACTAGCATTCTTGGCTGATTTTGTTGATGGAAATGAAGCTATTGGAGGTTCATTATGTCACTCATCCATGGCTAAGTTCTCAAGTGTTGAGCTACTTGGTGCCAATACTTGGAGATTGTCAATTTTTGGTGAATTCATGGTCATTTTCTTGTGTCAAGTAGATCTTGAAGATGGACTAGTGCAAACTACTTGGTTTATGGAGTCATGTGGTGCTGGATTTGCATCATTAATGTACTCACCTACTCATGGATTTCCAAGGTTTGATGGTTTCTTGTGGCAAGATGAAGATGGAGGCTCATTCATGGAGTATCATGGTGGATACAAGGCAACAAAGGACAAAGGAGGAGAAGACATGCAAGCAAAAGTTGATCACTCACATTTATTGTTTGTTTGCTGTATTTTTCTAGAGAGTTCAGAGTTGGAAGCATGGTGGAATCATTTCATTTACATTATATTTGATTCTTCATGTTCTAGTCACATTTTTACATGTAAAATTGATGTAAGAAATAGTGAAGCATCCCAAGTGGACACTATTCTCTATATCAATTATGGTTGTTTCTATTTTGAGCATTACATGATCATTGAAAGGAGATCTATTCTTAGGAAGAAGATCATTCTTATGATGGATCAAAGTTCTATTGGCAAAAACTATGCTAGGAGCATTGGAAGCTAGGAAAGCGAGTTTTTGAGGTACATCATTGGAACTCGAGATTTTGGCATATTGTATGAGGGTTCATCACCTAATCTTTTTGGATTTTTAGATTCGGACTATGCTGGAGATGTAATGGATAGGAAATCCATCAGTTCTTATTGTATTTTCATAGGTGATGGAGCTATATCATGGATGTCAAAGAAACAAGCCACTATCTCATTGTCATCTAGTGAGGCCGAGTACAAAGCTCTTACACATTGCAAAAAGGATGATCAAGGATCTTCACTTGCTGGATTTTTCAGAGAGCCCAATCATCTTTTGTGACAATCAATCAGCCCAAAGAATGGCATCCAATCCTATCTTTCATGCTAGGAGCAAGCATATTGAGATACAATATCATTTTGTGAGGGAGCGAGTCATTGCAAAGGAGGTGGAGCTTCAACATGTGTCTTCAAGGGAATGTGTAGCTGATATCTTCACCAAAGCATTGGGAAAAGACTTGTTCATGAAGCATAGGACTTCACTTGGAGTATTATCAAAGTCTATGCTAAAACTAGTTAAAGAGGGAGTGTGAAAGATTCAACTAGTTTCATCACATTTTGCAATATTTTCATATTTGGCATATTGAGGCCAAAACTTGTTTTAGACTTAGAGGTTGACTTTTCAAAGTTCATTAGTCTAAATTTCATTTGAATAAACACTTTTTGAAAGTGTGGGAAAGATAGAATGCGAGTTTGAGTAGATTCAATTTGAATAAGTTGGGTACATTGAATCTAGACCCAAAATTGGTAGGGTTAGCATTTTGGTGCGAAAGCCAAGTGGCCAAATAGGGTTTGGACCTGTTATAAAAGGATGTAACTCATGGAGAGAGTCATCTTTTCTCTTCTCTATCTCATTTCATGCTTATACAAGGTTCTCTTGGGTTCTACTATCCATTGGTGCACTATCTTGGTGATTGCTTGTAATTCAATGTGTAGAATGATCTATATTTGTTATTTTTGGATCCACACGTGTGAAATATAGTAGCTTGCTGGTTTTGTACGGACAACAATAGTACTTAATCATTTCATTCAAGTTTGATCAAGTTCTATTAGTGTTTGCATCTCAAATTGTGTGTAGATGCTGATTTTTTCTACATTGGTGAAATTGGTAGTGTATTTCTCTTTCTAACCAAAGATCATTCAAGTAAATTGGATCTTAAGGATCTGAAATCTTTCACATAGTAGCCCTTCCGCCTGTCAACAAGGGTTAGTTCACTGGATAGGCACCTAACTATGCATAGATGCTACTTTTAGTTAGTTCCCTACTTTTCATCTAACTCTACCACCACTAACACTACTTCCGCTAACTCTACTCCTCTAAACTACCTTCATCATGATTGTAGGTGAATGGAAAGGGAAGATTAGAAGAGATTGAGAGGAGAGAAGAGAGAAAGAGAGAGATAGAGAGTGAGGGTGGAGGTTAGCTCAAATGCTCCTTATGCTTGCTAATGGAGAAACATTAACTAAGACAACCAATAACATGAAAGTAGATAGCAATAGAAAACACAATCAAAAGCATTAGCAAGTAGTGAATAGCAAATGAGGATGCTTCTCTCCCAAAAGTGGTAAAGTTTTCTCTTTCTCATTAAGCATGGAAATAGAGTACAAATGGTGCCTTTTTATAAAATGGGGAAGGCCCTTGCCCCAAAATCCTATTGGCTAATATTTAGATTGATCCTATCCATTCATCTTGGACCCAACTTGATCCAAGGGTCCACAAAAAGTACATTGAAAATCACAAGATTCACGTGAGTCCAAAATTGGACCCAACTCTTAAAAGTAAATTCTAAGTTTAAAATTGACTTTGGGCCTCAAGTTTTGTTTTAATTACAAAGGGCCCAAGTCTATTATTTTATTTACAACTTAACTTGCGTGCTCATTGGGCCATGGGCTTATACTCGCAGGATGCCATGACCTCGCAACACATTTTATTGGCCAATATTATTTATTTACAATTTGTCAGAGGACCTGCGTCTTGGCCTTGGTCTTGCGTGTCAGCACCCGTATTAGCTGGTCCTTGGTCTTGGCCTTCGGATCCTTGATCTTGACTTAACCCCCATGCTGCTTGTTGGCCTTGACCCTGGCTCTTGCTTGCTTGTGCAGCATCAGAAACAGGTGGCGGTGGAATCACCACTGGGGTGGGTTGGGTCTTCTTCCCCATGTACTTCCCTTGTAAGGACATTCCGCAATTCTGTGTCCTTTGCTACATCCGTAGCAGCCGTAATTTCTTCCGTCTTGACGCTGAGTTTGAGCTGCATAGGTTGCAAAATATTCATTTATGACAGGATCCATAAATGGTTCATCCAGTCCATACCATTATTGCTGCTCAGGTTGAGGGGGTACTTGCATTTCTGGTTCCGTTGCTGTTAGGTTTACATGGGCCACTTGTTGATTGGCTGGCCCTGATGGTGTAGGTAAGGCCATACGCTATTGCTGATTTGGTGCGCCGTACCACGTTTGGTGCCCCTTGATGATATGGATACGAAGTCTGATAAGAACTTCTCTTTTGTTGAACAATCCGGGGGTTAAACGGACAAAATGCCATATCGTGTGATGTTGCATTGCACAGATGACAAAATCTATGTGTCAGTCTCAAATTTTGCTTTAGGACTGGACACTCGTTCTCTGTATGTTCTGTGTACATACTGAATACCATACATTCTCCCGTCGTGGATATTGTAGCTGGTTTGGTTATGGTACATGTGGCATTGCTGCTACAGCTCCTTGTGAGGTTTTCAGTTTCTGATCAAATTGCACCGTAAGTTCCTTCGTCTGTTGTTTGTGTAATTTTGTCATTTGATCCAACAATTTTGTAGATAGAGCGGATGCATTTGATGACGATGATGCTATCGAGGGAGTAGGAGTATGGGTGGATGGATATTCGTCAATTATGTAAAATCATTATTTCCATAGGCTACTTCCCTGTAAGGTACTTCTTTCCTTGATACGTCTGGGCTCCATTGAAATGCCCCTCGGGCCTTGCATTCTAGCCCTCACATGTGTGGATCTAACAACTAATTTCTTTGAATGTGGATCTTATGAATTTAGTTTTATGAACTAAATGTGGAGAATGCTTGTGCTAATGATTAAACTTGAATTTGATAACATGATTAACAACAACAAAACAAGCATTCAACATCCATAGAATGATCACATGCAAGGAAAAGAGGAGGGCTTTAGACAATGGAAGTCCCCCCCCATCTCTCTCTCTCTCTCTCTCTCTCTCTCTCTCTCTCTCTCTCTCTCTCTCTCTCTCTCTCTCTCTCTCTCTCTCTCTCTCTCTCTCTCTCCAAACATCAGTTGGGGATTCAAGACCTTGCTTGGCAGTTTTGTGACAAGTTGCCACAATATGGGGAGGCAGATTCATGATGGTTTAAAACTTAGTTTGAAGACTGTTTTTTGCATTGTTTTGTGGGGGTGGGGGGGTGATAGTTTCATGATAGTTCCTCACATACATATGCTCAAAACACCCAAACCACAAGCATAACAGTCATAATTTTTTTTTTTCAAAGTAACCACTAAAAACTAGTGACCAGTCCCTACAACAAAACAAGTAAAAAAAAAATGAAAAACAAAAAAAGCTAGTAAGCATTTGGATCCCTGGCAATGGCGCCAATGTTGTCAAGAAGTAGAATGGTTTCCACCTTCTCCTCCTAAAATGCTTGTAGCACGGGAAGTGGGCTCGAACCTAGGAGCCGTGAAGATGCGTGCAAAACAAAGAGTGTTAACATCTACTTCTACTTGCAAACAAATAGCATTCCAACCAAAACATCACCAAAATAAACTAACCACTAACTCTATCTCTCTCACTTCTGTCTCACACACTTCACACACTCAATTACACACCCTTGCACACACTCTTATTCTAACTCTAACACCCACTCTACTCCCATTAGCCACACTCTACAAGCTTAACTAGAAATAGAACCTTCAAAGAGAAAGCACTTATGCTAAAAATGGAGTTAAAATAGCAAGAACATAGAAATGAATACAACAAGCACAACGTCACACTAAAATTAGCACACCAATATTTAGCACAAGTGGACCCAAAATGGTAGCACTTAGCTCTCTTACATTAAGGATAGAAATTACATAAAAAAGACTTCTCTTAATAGAATCTTGTAAAGTGTCCTTTCCACACTTACTTATGGGACTAGGAATTTCAAGTCTCATTATAGAATGCAAGTTCTTTTTTAGAATGCATACTTTTTTCAAGTCTAAGTTCAAACCTTGAGACTTGCAAAAATTGGTTTCATGCCCCCTAGTGACTAATGGCACCACAAGTTGGACTTATGCATGCAGGGTGCCATACTTGGGGCCTAACGCAACTTATCTAGTGACAGCTCTTCAAGATGGGCTTATATGCGCATGATGCCATGCTTGGGCCACTAATTATGTTAAATCATTATTTCCATAGGCTACTTCCTTATAAGGTACTTCTTTCCTTGATACTTCCATAAATGCCCCTTAGGCCTTCCATTCCAGCCCCCACATGTGTGGATCTAACAACTAATTTCTTTGAATGTGGATCTTATGGATTTAGTTTCATGAACTAAATGTGGAGATTGCTTGTGCTAATGATTGAACTTGAATTTGATAACATGATTAACAACAACAAAACAAACACTCAACATCCATAGAATGATCACATGCAAGGAAAATAGGAGGGCCTTAGACAATGGAAGGCGCCCCACCCACCCACACACACACACACACACACACTTCGAAACTAGTTGAGCTATTTCATAGTTTGCTTGAATGTGCTTCTTTTCTTTGTGAATTAGACAATGTCATATTCGTTCAAGCAAATTGACATTGGTGAGGTATCCGAATGTTTTAGTGAACAAGATATTTGTGGATCTTGTTAAATTTGTGCGTACATCAATTTTAACTATATATTTTGACAAGTGTATTTTGTCAATATCATTAACATTCTTGTTAAAAAATTGTAGATAAAATTTAATCGTTGATCAACAAATATGTCTTCTGCTAAGGAAATGTCTCAAAACAAGTATATTTATTCAATGTACAGTAGATATTATGTACTTAACATTTGGATTTGCAGCATTGTGTGCTGAATATAACTTTTTTGTTTTTTTTCTACGATTGTTTAAAGCAGGACGCCTCCACAAGATAGCAAAAAGTTAAAGAAGATGCAATATTATTACAAAATGAAATCATGAAAAAGAGCACAAATGCTTAAAATTTTTTGCATGGCACTGCCACGCATGGCAGTGCCACGTGAAATTAAAAATTTGTTGCTGGACCCCACCTCCAGCCTGGATTTCACCGGTAGGGTCCCGGAAAAGTTTTGGCGTGGATGTGCCACACGTGGCAGTGCCACGCAAAAGAAAAATGTCAAAATTTTGGCTAAGTATCGGGTTCGCGTGGCAGCGTCGCGTGGCAAAACACAATATGTGTAGTTGTGGGGGCTAAATGGCAAGTTACCCTTGGATAAGGGGTACCCTTAGGATTAAGGATAGGTGCTTTTGGATAAGGACAGACAAGTGACTATACCTTGGTCGGAGGTATGAAATCAAGTTACCCTTGGATAAGGAGTACCTTTAGGATTAAGGGTATGTGCCTTTAGATTAAGGTACTGGTGTCCTTGGATAAGGGCACGTAGGTGTGTATGCCTTGGTCGGAGGTATGGAACCTAGTGAGGTGTTAGAAAGTCATTACCATGGGTGTTTTGGCTATTTTTCTAAACCTTGGGCCTCAACCTTGAACCATATCACTTTATTGGCCTTGGACCAAAAGTATACAAGCACAACTTGGGCAATGAGACCTAGTAGGAGGGCGCACTTCCAAGGTGTCCATTGCGTTCCCAACTCCCACAAGAAAGGCATTCAAAGAGTCATAGGTTATGGAAGAAGTTTCTTGACCTTCCATAAGCCTATGAAGGTCCTTTAACTCCCCTAGGCCTCTCTCTTTCTCATTGGTTGTGCATGGAACTCCAAAGTGTATTGGAGGGTGCCATTTGCCATCTATATGAGGGGAGGAGGGTGTCTTAATACATGGATGAAATCTATAAATAGATCATCCAACCACAAATTATGGGTTGCTCCATCCATGAGACGTATTATTTGAGTCTCCCAGTTAGGCCGTCAATTTTTGGTTGTAATTGCTATTTGTATTGTGCTTTAGTGTAATATAACAGCAGCAGCTTTTCTATCTATGTATAACGTAGATGAATGCTTGTTGTGATTGAATGCACTTTATCGTTGTTTGATCGTGCTTGTTTACTCACTCTGATCTGAACATGGACATCTATGACTCCTCAGTTTCTGATCAGACGATGGATGTCTTTGACACCTGAGGAACTTGTGATATCATGTTGCTCTTCCATCTATTTCAGAGCTAAACTTCACATTGAACCATTTTTCAGTGATACCACACACAAATCATTTCTAATCTCTTTGGTGGACTGTACTCTTGATTTCTATATGAGGGCAATTAGAACACTTAAAGCTATGATTATGTTTAGCGGAAGCTTTCTATTAGACTATTTTTGCATCTAGCAGCTAATTGTAACAGGAGAGCTGTTCTGCAATATTTTTGCTTTCTTCTCGGTTCACGTTCTTCTATCTCTCTTGTCCCATCATGTGTCCCTAATCTTAATCACAAAGGTAGATAACAAGTGGCCTCAAGTATTCACCACCCAACCGTAGCTAGCACATGCAATCCTGCAACTTGGCTAATCTAGCATCCCATTGCTAACCAATAACTAATCATAAGCATACCGCCACAAACCATAGCATACTCAAGATCCAAACCCTACTTATGTCCCATGCCATAAGCAAGATCCAAATCCTAAGCATACTACACACAAGAAAACACTCTATATACTAGTAGCCACATAGAGCATAAACATAGCAAACAAAAGAGATCTTTCTCCCTCCCTGTACTTGGAAGTATATGGCTTTTGTGACAACTAGACATAATATATACGGTCAACAAATCATGATCGTTGACGTGGATGAGGACGTCGCAAATTCTCTCACTTCGCAAATTTCGAGAAGTGGCTGAAAACGTTCCTCGTTCAAAATAGATGACCTTCGGCATTTTTCTCTCTCTTCGAGATTTTGCGAAAAGCCGAAGATGCCCTAAACAAGTTTACGGTGCCCTTAAAAAGTTGGCGAAGGTGTCTTTAGCAGTTTAACCCTTGAAAATAGAGGACCTTCTGGAATTTTCTCTCTCTTCGTATTTTTCGAGAATATGCGAAAAAGCCGAAGGTGTTGAAAATAGTTAAATTGTTGAACTGTGAACAAGTTGACTTCTTCAAAATAATTGAACGGAAGAAGTCGAAGACAAGTGTTGCAGTTTTCGAAAAAGTGCGAAAATGCGAACTGTGCGACACTTAGTGTATTTTTGCAGACTGTTGAAAAAGTAATGTAAATCTGCAGACTTGTTTCAAATGCAAGTTTTGTGGAAGTCCTTGAAGATGGCCAAGTCTTCAATGACTTCAGGTTATTATACTTAACATCTGAAAATTGAAATTATGATGGGATTGGTTACCCTTTGCTAGAGATCAGCCGGAAGTCTGTTGTAGATGTCCTTCAAATAAATTGGTTGTCTAAGTTATGATTCCAAGGAGACAATTGTGGGCTTAATTTCCAACAACACAGGTGGAGGAGAGATCCATGGAGGCTTGAAGATCCTTACTTGTAGGTGGAGGCATTCAAGATTGGAGTTGGGGAGCATCTTGGAGCTTGCAGGTTACTTGGAGGACCTTTGGAGGTGCTACCTTTGGATTAGGAGGACTTCCTGAATTCATTTGTAAAAGTGGTATCAGAGCTAGACAAAGGATGTAACCTTTCTAACCTTCTTCAAGTTCTATAAAGATCACAAACCAATTTTTTTTTTTGGGAAAGATTATTGGCTTTTCTAGTAATAGGAAGCTTGTAGTTGAAGTACCCAATGAATATAGTTCTCTTGATAAAGAATAGTGATGCTTATAGAATTGTTTAGGGGCTGATTTTTTATTATGTTAGAGAAGTTCTAAAGTGGGCTTTTGGTTTTAAATCTTTTTGAAAAAAGATTTGTGGAATGGTTAGAGGAAGTCTTCCTCTACATTCACAATTTTTTTTGTTTTGCAAAAAGATTGATTCTAGCTATGTGTTTTGATCAAAACCAGTGTTTTTTTTTGCATAAATAAAGTGTTTAAACATTTGATTTTCATTTTGAAGTTCTGTTTTTCAGACTTGTAAATCTGAAAATCAGCTCTGAAAAGTGAAGTTTCCATAAAAGCTTCATTTAGACCTTTCTACCTACTAGTTTCATGAAAATGGCAATGTAGGAAGGAAAAGGTAGTGTAACTTTTGTGAAAGTACTGTACGTTAGGACCATAAATGAATCTACAAAAGATCCACAAGAGTGATTGGATGCTTGCTTAACAATCTATCAAAAAACTAGACACAAAAAAGTTGATCTAGATTGGCAATATGACAAACAACAAGCATTAACAATCAGAAGCATTGATAAACATTGAAATACGAGCCCACACGTGTGTAATATAGGATGTAGTACGGACTTCAACCTGAGAAACAAGTAGAAATTGATTTGGTTTCATTTGGATCACAAAAACTCAATGTACATAGTGAACTAGCTTGAGATTGCCAATGAGCTCCAAAAATTTTCTATCTTCTCACTATGGAGAGAGGGAATACATAGCAAATTCGACTTCCTTCTTGAAGTTAGGTGGATTTCCAGCATGTAATAAGGAAGTTAACTCACTCTCCTTGACCTAAAATGAAACCCTAGTCTATTTCCTAGAGTTATGCTTGGTAGGTAGCTAGTTGGTCAAATTTTCACCTTAAACTTAGGTGTAGGTCCTATAAAGTAGGGATGACCACCAAATAGACATGACCAACTCTCTTGACTTGACCTAACCTACATTAGGATGGGTTTCCCATGTGGCATCATGGCCTCACATGTGTGGGACCCACTTGTGTACACAATTTACACTATTCTACATGGTTTTTGATCAAGCTAGATTTGCCAATTTTTGGCAATTCTTCACACTCCTCAAATTTAGCTTGATCTACCTACAACTCTCTTGCTAGATGAATGAATGCTTTTAGAAGTGTCTAAAAAATCCAGCTACAAACAAGAAACTTTTGAGACTCCAATAGAGAATGATGTCCATGAAGGATCTTTCACCACCTCTTAGAGGATCCCTTACAAGATGTTCCATAAATGTGTCTATATACATGTAGCACACTTCAAAACTAAACATCATGCCAAGCCATAGATTCCAAGACATTTTGTGCACTTTAAGATATGTCAATTAAAATTTTAAGTGCATAAATAATGTTGCCAAAGACAACTTGCCTTGCTTGATCCATATGATTGAGCCTTGATGGCTCCATCTTGATACTCAAGGTTCTTCTTGGAGTCCTCGGGTCTTGAGCTTGATCCTCCACTTGACTTGACTCCAAAACATCAATGAATTGAATAAGGTGTTGATCCAAAGGTGCTTCTTCAAGTTTACAAATCTTCCACTCTTGAAAGATCACATTTCCACCATTGACAAATTCTTTGGTTGAAAACAAGTAGATTGTACAATCTCTACTTGAAGAGCAAAACACTACCATTATTCCTATCATTGAAATAGGATAATCTTTGGTCCTTACATTGGAATGATCATGCACAAAGCATGTGGAAACAAAGATTTCCAAAGCAAATGATGTTTCATCTTTTATGACTCTATTCAAACTATTACAAAAATAGTTATCCAATGAAATTGCTTTATCAACAACAAATGTAGATTTCAAAGCATCCCATTTCATTGTCTTGTCATACAAAGTAATAAACACCATGGATCTTAAAGATAAGAAACAAGTCACCTCATGTCTACTACTACTTTCCAAAAAGTATTCAAATATAGTAGACTCTCCAATGCTCACCACCCTTGCAAGATGCACACTTGAATGGACAATTTGCATGCAATTTGATGACTCGGCCATTGTCATTGAGGACTCCCTTGGAACTCTCATGCTTTGAGGATGATCCTCAAGATCTTCCTCCTTTTGATGCTCCTCCTCAATGCAAGCAAGATCACACTTTGCCAAGATCTCCTCTTGAGTGATCTCCTCTTTTGCCAAGCTCATTTTTTCAAAAGCAACACTAGCTTCCAACTTAAACAATCTTCCATGTTTAAATCCCTTTGCAATGCAAATATCATTCTTCAAGATGAAGCAAACACTATGCTTAAAGTGGAAATCCAAACCACTTTCTAAGAGTAGACCAACACTAAGCATATTCTTGGTGATTGATGGTACATAAAGGACATTTTCTAGATCCATGCATTTTGAGGAATCTAGACACAAAGAGATGGTGCCAACACCATCTACCCTACACTCTTCATCATTTGCAGTAAAGACAAACTTTTTAGCAGCATTGAAAGAGTGTAAGGTTGAGAAAAAGTCTTTTTCACAAGACATGTGGGAGCTAGCCCCACTGTCGATCCACCAATTGTCTCTTGAATTGCCATTGCTTGTTGCTGAGGATGTAGATGCCATCAATAATACATCTACGTCATCCTCCTCCTCCTCCTTTGCAAGGTTTCCTTGTTTGTCCTCCTCCACTTGTGCTCTTAGCCTCTTGTAGCATTCAGATGCATAATGCCCCTTCCTTCCACAAAAGAAGCATTTGTGTTTTGACTTGTCCTTTGAGCTTGATGCATCATCCTCTTCTTTGGCCTCCTTTGGATGCTTCTTCTTTCCATTGGTCTTCTTTTTGCCCTTGAATGAGAAATTGGCTTTCTCATCACCATCCTACAACGACAAGGAACTCATCCTAGATTTTGCATGGAGCATCCTACACTCTTCAGCCACTAATACACTATGAAGTTTTTCTATAGTTGGCAAAGTGTCTTGGATGGCAAAACTTTGGACCAAATTTGCAAAGTCATCTCCCAGACCATTAAGGACAATTTGTACAAGCTCTCCATCATGAATCTTCTCTCCAATGGAAGCCAACTCCCTATTTAGAGACTTGATTCTAAGTACATAATCCTGTGCACTCTCCTCACTTCTCCTCATGCTTTGCAAAATTTGATTTCTAAGCATAAGAACTCTAGAAGTGTTGCTAGACTCATAGATTGATTTTAAAGACTCCCAAGCCTCTTTAGCATTAGTACAAGCTGATACTTCTTTCAACAAATCATTGCTCACATTCATCTTCACACAATGAAGTGCAAGCCTAGATCTCTTCTTGTATCTAGCTAACTCCTGTGCACCTAGAGGTTCATCTTCATCTTCAATCAAGAACTCATAAAGGTCTTGGAGCACCAAGAGTGACTCCATTCTAACCTTTCAAATAGCATATTCAATCTCTCACTAGCTTCTAGAAGGTATGCTCTAGCAGATCCCATCTTACTAGTGACTTCTACAAACAAGAAATAGATTTGATTGACTTTAAACTCACAAAAGTCTCACACTTGTAGTGTTTCACTCAAATTTGATTTCTAATCCAACAAATGGACTTATAATCACAGTTCTATCACTTCCTCACAAAGCTGGAATGAAGATAAGATGAAGTGGAAACTACTTTCAAACAAATCTTGCCAAGAAATGGATTTGATTGTCTCTAGAAACTCACTAAGGTCTCTCTCTTGTAGTTTTTCACTCAAATTAGATTTCTAATCCAACAAATGGACTTATAATCTCAGTTCTAGCACTCCCTCACAAAGTTGGAATGAAGATAAGATGATGTGAAATCTACTTACAATCAAATCTTGCCAATTTTGGCTATTTTTGGACAAAAAAATGACTTAATCTTTTTCTTCCTTCTTGGTGTACTTTCAAGACCTGTTTTTAAACTTAATAGGACTTGAACTCAGCCTAGATTAATTAGATTCCATGAAAGAAATTCAAATCTAATCAATGGCAAATGATCTTGGTAGATTATCCTAGGATCTCCACCAAAAATTACACCAACAGCTCACAAATTGAATTCTTTTGGATCAAATGAATACCATGCATTAAATGCAGGTTCAGAGGTGCCCACACATGTGGACAGTACGGATTTGGACCCCTACCAAGTTTGGGATCAAATCTCCTCACCAAAATCAAGATTCTAGCTTGCCCTCTCAATACTAGCTTTTAGCACCAAAACTTGCGAAAAATGGATTTGCATTAGATCAATGGCTTATGCTCTTGTACTTGGCTCTGATACCATGTGAAAGTACTATACTTTAGGACCATAAATGGATCTACAAAAGATCCACAAGAGTGATTGGATGCTTGCTGAACAATCTATCAAAAAACTAGACACAAAAAAGTTGATCTAGATTGGCAATTTGACAAACAACAAGCATTAACAATCAAAAGCATTGATAAACATTGAAATCAGAGCCCACACATGTGTAATACAGGCTGTAGTATGGACTTCAATCTGAGAAACAAGTAGAAATTGATTTGGTTTCATTTGGATCACAAAAACTCAATGTACATAGTGAACTAGCTTGAGATTGCCAATGAGCTCCAAAAATTTTCTATCTTCTCACTATGAAGAGAGGGAATACATAGCAAATTCGATTTCCTTCTTGAAGTTAGGTGGATTTCCAGCATGTAATAAGGAAGTTAACTCACTCTCCTTGACCTAAAATGAAACCCTAGTCTATTTCCTAGAGTTATGCTTGGTAGGTAGCTAGTTGGTCAAATTTTCACCTTAAACTTAGGTGTAGGTCCTATAAAGTAGGGATGACCACCAAATAGACATGACCAACTCTCTTGACTTGACCTAACCTACATTAGGATGGGTTTCCCATGTGGCATCATGGCCTCACATGTGTGGGACCCACTTGTGTACACAATTTACACTATTCTACATGGTTTTTGATCAAGCTAGATTTGCCAATTTTTGGCAATTCTTCACAACTTTATGCATGAAAAAGGTTTTGAAGTTCTATTTTTTTGTCAATTTGAAGTTCTGATTTTCAGACTTGTAAATCTGAAAAATAGATCTGAAAAGTGAAGTTTTCATAGAATTTCATTAGTTTTTCATTTCTAGTCACTAGTTTCATGGATTTGAAGAACTAGGAAAGTGAGAAATGTAAAAATTTGTGTTGAATTTGAAATGACAACTGGAAATAGAATTGGAATGAGAACTTTATGTAAACATTAGCTTGAGATAGTTAATTGAAGTTTACATAAAGATTAGTTTTGATTTTTGCTTTGGATTGAGGCAAAAGCAGGAAAATCGCATGGTGTAGTTTTCTCTTAAGTTTGGATTTAACTTGCAAAAAGTAGGCTTGGATTGAGCTTACAAATATTGAATGAGTAGTATGGTGGCCTGACCTAGTTGCAAAAGGCAATCAACCTTGTACATGGGATGATTTTTGTATAGTTTTTAGGGAATACCTCCTACCACTATTAGATGACTACGAACACTTTCAAAAGTTGTCATTTAACAATGAATAAAGGTTTGGAACAATTTATTCAAGATTTTCATGAGTACATGAATCCACTTTATAGTGAGATTCCAACAAAGGTACAAATGTTATTGTTTATTGATGGTTTACCAAAAGATTACCAAGTGGATGTTTGTAGGAACCATCTAAAAACCCTAGAGGATGCTATTATGGCTGCAAAGTATTTTGATGACACACCTAAGCCATCTAGGGGTCACCAGCCTAATGTGCCAAAAAAAGGTTTTCAACTCAAGAGGAAGGATAGGGAAGCTGTTAATGAAACACATTTCAATTCCAACAATCCTAAGAAAACCAAGAAAACTTTAAAAACCATCAGGGTGGCAAAGATATAGCTGAAGCTTGTAAGAAGAACCCGTGTTTCATGTGCAAAATTACAAGTGTTTTTACACAGTCTGCAGAAATGCACAGGGTTTGACAACAGTGTCGTATTTTCTCTATCTACAATTGAGACAATGTCGTCTGTCAAGAATTACGAGTAAAATTACAGTGTTGTATTTTTTGCACTTTTGCGACACTGTTGCCTGTCAGGAATTATGTGTAAAAATATAGTGTCACCTTTTTTGCATTTTTCGTCTGTTAGGATTTGCAAGTAGAAATATAGAGCCACATTTTTTGCATTTTTTGCATTTTTCAAAGTGCCTCAAATGTTAAGGAAATGACTCTGGCAAAGTGTGGAGCTACCCCAATATTAAGGAAATGAGATTTTGTGACATTGTCGTCTTTTTCGCAAAAAGCAGACACTGTCGTCTTTTTGTGACACTGTCATCTTTTTGCGACAATGTCGCCTGTGGTAGTTTTAGATCATTTATGCAGAGTGATAATTTTAGTTCATTTATGCAGACAGATTGTTTACGGCCAATTTTCACCGCTTATCAGCAATCAATTTCTGAGAAGGAACTGGATGAATGCCAACGGACTCCAGCCAACTGGCAATCACATTTGACGACCTAAACACTTAGTATAAATCAACTGTTCATACATCATTATCAGAATGTTCATCAATGAATTAACATTGTAAATTGTGAAGGAGTTGAGTGTTATTACACGACGCTTCCTATGCTCTTATCAAGCAGATCGTTCACAATCAAAAAGTATTGTAGTTAGCTCTCTATCAAGCTTTCAAGCTTGAACTCTCTTGAGCATTCTAGCTCAGTTTTAGAGATTTATTTAGAGTTGCTATTGCACTACTGCTTATCAACAGAGCTGCTAATTATCAGACTTATTCTCAGTTACTTAAAGATAGCTTAGAGTGAGGGGCTTCTATTCGCTATTGTTTTGCGCTCATTAGCATCTGGTTTTGTTTTTCTGAATCAATACTATTTCTTATTGCGTTCAGTATATGTCAGAATGCATGCACCTCTGTATGGCTTTTGTAATTGATAGAAATTGTTTGAGAATTCAATACTTTATGTTTGGCTACGTAATCACTTAGTATCTTAGCGATTTCAAAGTTAGTTGCTAAAGATTGAACGTGATTTTCATCATTACTATTTTGTTCAATTTTTGAGAGGCATAGTCATGCATTGGAAGTAGGAAGGTTTCGCTGTTATAATCTATCCTATTTTTGACAAACAATGCGAGCATTCTTACCAACATTGATGTAGAGACTGGATGGCTTGCTAATCCTTGCTCATGCTTCAACAAAGAAAGTTTTCTCTTGGCTGTCACAACAAACGACAATGGCATAAAAATTATATCTAACTCAGATGGACTGTAGCCCCTGTGAAGCAAACTTTTCATGGATGCCTCTATGGGCAAGGCATTTGGAATTCATCACAAATGCAAGGTGAATTCATAGAGAAGTAAACTAGGTATGCAACAAGATATGTCCTCAGTAATTCAAGTCCTGAAGAAACTATTTCTCACATCCCATTGGGATTTCATCTAAATACATCGACAATGATATTTGATATTGCAGGTTTTGATTCACAACACTCTTATATGCAAACTGCTGCCTTGGCATGCTAGTGCTCCGGAGACTAGGGTCGGTCACACACTTGGAATGTAACCTTCTCAAATTTATCAATAAAATGACATTTTTCTCAAATTGACTTTGATTACCTTCTGGATTTAAAAGCACCAATTGTAAGGCCGCTTTAAATCTTTTTGATTTGGCACAATATCCCAAGATGCTAGTGGTATATTGTGGGACCATTCGGTCAGGGACACTAGTGGTATGCTACTAAACCATGTCCTTTACATGTCTGCCTACATTTCTTATGGTGGGTTTGCATGTGTGCATGTGCATACATGTGTGTGTGTGTGTGTGTGTGTGTGTGTGTGACAAGTAGGTAAGGAGCACACAAGGGAGAGTGGTGTGGAAAGAGACATTTGATATTTGGAAAATTAGATTCTCTAGAGACTTCATGCTACCCATGTATATTTTTAGAGAGGTCATTAGATTGCACTGTTATATTTTTCCACACAATCACCAAATCAATTAGCTTCAAAATGAGGAGTACAATGATACTAGTAGATCCACGAGCTACCACTATGCTTAACTATGATTGGACCACACTTTGTCACCTCTTAATCCTATTGGACCATTGATCCATGCACCTCTTAATTCTATTGGACTATATTCAAGCACACCTAAAATTCCTATTGGACCTCACATGGTTCCACCTCTAAATCCTATTGGACCTCTTAGAATTCATCAAACAAAAGCATTACACTTGTCTACACTCTAATTGGCACGAGTTTAGCCTCTTACTCTATTTTGGCTCAATAGTGGCATTGCAAGTGGAAATGCATAATTTGCCATCTATGCCAAATTTGTTCCTATCAACATCCTACACCTAGAAGGAACACTCAGAACCACAAGCCGCGACAGATATGGAAACAACCAATTCCTGGACCAAATGGTCCTGACAGCATACGCTGGCACCACAGACCGAATGGTCCCGACGGCATACCGCTGGCGTCCCGGGATACGACCCTCAGCTATGTGCCAAGTTAAAAATTTTAAAAGCGGCCTTACAACTGGCGCTTTTACTGAACACTGAAACCCAGAAGGTAATCAGAGTAATCCCACTTTATTGATAAATCTGAGAAGGTTACATTTCAAGTGTGTGACCAACCCTAGTCTCCGGGGCGCTAGCATGCCAAGGCGAGAGCCATGACAACATTCCAACAAGGGAGGCTGAGACTTGGTTGGAGCTCGTCTTGAGTCGCAACCCGCACTCCCCTATAGTATTGGTGTGATTCGGCACCCCCCCTCATACCAAGCACTCTACCCAAGTTGGTAAAGCACGTTTTTCTCTCTCTAGGATTTTCTCTTTCTAGAAAGTCATTTTCTCTCTCTAGATTTTATTGATCCCCAGGCTTCCTTTGAACATGCCTAGATCGTGTGAGGTGATTGCACATCGATCTGAGCTCTCTGGACTCCGCTAGAACCGATCAAAGATTTTCAGCCATAGGAACTTGGCGCCGGCTGGATTCTGGTCACAGTGGCGCCGGGAGCGGCACCAGCGCCGTTGGCGCTAGGAGCAGCAGGAGTGCTGCTGACACCGGGAACATAGCTGGCGCCGATGGTGCTGGAAGTAAAGCTTGTAAAGGTAGCTTTACAACAGTAACGTTCTGGAGGTCTTCTTTGTCTCGCTGATCTTCGAGGTTCATTTCATCGTTGCTCAAACGTTTTTTGTTCGTGGGGTTGATCCTCTGCTTCCTGCTACTCTAGAGTCTGTGGCTCTGCATTTTGATTTGATGTCTATCCTCGATCTCATCAGAAAAACCGTCAAAAAAACATCAAAAATTTGTCAAAACCCTAAAAATACAAAAAAAGAACCTTCGCCCGATTCACTGTGTTTAGATGTGATTCAAATCTATCTACTGCCAGGTCGGCGAAAAATAATATCAAAAATAGAAAGGTTTTCAGAGGATCAGTTGTCATATTGCCATATTTTTGTCAAAAAGTCACTTTTTTGTAAAAATACCAGTATCACTCTTGAACCTTCGCCGAGTTTTCACAACATTCTATTTATAATAAAATACTATTTTTGAGTTTGGCAAAGATTCTTCTTGATCAGATCACAAAAATTCTTGAATTTTACCCTCGCTAGACTACAGAAACTATAATTTCTTGTGTTAGAAATCTTTGTCCGATTTTCCATAGTTGTATTCGTGTCAGATCCTTCACCTGAGAGGTTTGCGAAAGTTATTTCCCTAGAAATTGCCAGAAAAGTGTTCAGAGAGTTTATTTTTCCAAAATAGCATTGTTGAACCTTCGCCGACACAACCTTTGCCTAGTGAGCCTTCGCCAGTCCTATTTTTAGTTTCTGATTTTCCAAATCAAGTCTCTGTCAAAATTTGGATCAAATTTGACATATTGTGATTTGGATTCTGAGAGATTTATCATTTTGAAAAGTATCGATTGATCGAATTTCGAAAAGTTTTTCATCATATAAATTCATATTCTTGATAAGTGGAATAGATCTAGTAGATCTAATCTGAGATCGTTTTAAAAAAAAAAAATCTAGATCCAATCTCATTATCTATTTGATCTAAATTTGTGAAGATGGCTGCCCCTGGAGCTGCTCTTGGAGGTACTCCACTAGTTGTCAATCCAATTATTGCTAAAGAGCATCCCGATTGGATCTACCCAAATATAATGGATTAACAGATCCAGTTAGATTTCTTCAGATCTATGCTGAATCCTGTGAAGTCTATGGTGAGATTTATCCTCAAGATAAACTTAAGCTGTTTTTTATGGCCTTAACAGGCGCAGCACAAGATTGGTACTATAATGAAACTGAGCGTACAGATTGGGAGGTTGTTAAGCGAGCCCTAATCACATGGTTCAAACCACGAAAGTTTATGGAAGACCCTTTCCTACTTTTAAGTAAAATTAAAATGGGAAAGCGGGAAATGGTTCGAGATTATATTGAACGGGTGAAACATCTTACATCTGAATGCAAACCTGAGATGATTAACAAAAATGCCATGACTATGTGGTGTTTGCCAAGTCTACCTAAATAGATCAAACATGAGTTGAAACACCATAATGAGTATGCACTCTTGCAAAATGCTATGGATGATGCAATTTGGGAGGAGGATGAAGATTCAGATGAGGAGCCAAATATCAGTATGTTGTCTTATACAGCAAGTCAGACTACTATGACATCCACCACTATTGTGTCAAATTTCAGAGTTTAAGGATTGAAATTGATCTACAAATGATCACAAAGAGTGACTAGTAGCTTGGGATCTTGATCTATATCAAGACTAGCTTCCAAATCTAGCTTCTACTTGACAATCTTTGTGATTCCAAGCAAGAACAATCAAAAAAGATGATCCACGGCTTCACATGTGTGAAGTACAACTACTGTACAGCCCGATAACAGAGAAATAGTTTACTTATCATTTAAAAAGCATTCATCCACAAAGAAAGTGCTTAAGAGAGTCAAAACACAATGATAGCTACACAAACCAAGATTTCTCATCATTAGCTCAAAAATGGATCCATCATGGATCAAGTACAAAATCACCATAATCTCTCTCTAAGCTGCATCCAGCACGTGTGGGACAGCTCATTGTACTTATCCGTATCCACTTTGGATAAGATCTATCAAGTTTTCCACATCATTCATTGGTGGTTTGTGTTGACCTTCTAGATTCCTACAATCTAGGACCTAACTCTTATAATTTAGGAGATGTCATATTAGACTCAAATGAAAGCTAATCAAAATGGATCTGAATATTACAAGTGTCATTTCACACATGTGGACAGGTTCTCACACGTGTGGATCCACATAGATGTCTAATATTCATCACCTCCATGATCAATTCCTGCTAAGAAGGCTAAGTGAAGATCCAAGGCAAGTCTTTTCGAAAAAGAACAAATAGATGTAGTCCAGCATGATATGCCTGAACATTTTAAACGTTATACACTGGATGATGTGGTTATCATGTTACCTAAAGCACATCGTGAACCTGAAGAACATATGCCAGAATCTAAAGGGGTTTACGATGGCCCAGCTAGGACGTAGCCAATGAATCTTGTCGAACCAGAAAAGATTGTACAAGTTGGATCACAACTTACTCCTGAACATTATCAAGCACTTCATTTGTTACTTATTAAGTATCAAGATTGCTTTGCATAGACTTATCAAGATTTGAAGGGTATTTCGATATCAGTGATTGAACATACCATACCTTTAGTACCTGATGCAGTTTCAAAGGTTACAAAGTTCTATCGCTGTAATTCCAATGTGGCGGACCTGATAAAGAAAGAACTTCAGAGATTGCTTGATGACGATTTTTTTTATGAGATCGAGCATACTGAATGGATTTCACCGATTGTCATTGTTCCTAAGAAAAATGGAAAATTGCAGATCTGTGTGAATCTCAAAGCGTTGAACAAAGTGATGCGAAAGGATCACTTTCTGTTACCTTTTATAGAAAGCATTTTGGATCGCCTTGCTGGAGTGGAAGCTTATAGTTTCTTGGATGGATTTAGTGGTTACAACCAGGTTAAGATTGCACCTGCCGATCACCATAAAACTGTGTTTGCAACAGAATGGGGCACCTATGCTTACAAAGTAATGTCGTTTGGACTCTGTAATGCACCGAGTTCATTCCAAAGAGTAATGCAATTTGCTTTTAAAGATTATCTGTAGAAATTTCTTGAAAATTACTTGGATGACTTGGGGGTTCATAGTACAGATACAGACCACCTGGATCGATTGGAGGAAGTATTTAAAGATGCTGCAAATATTAAATTTCTCTAAATCCAAAAAAAAATGTCAGATATGGGTTTCCTACGGAGTTGTGCTTGGACATGTGATATCAAGACATGGTATTGTCACGGATTATTCTAAGATCCATTGTGGAATTGCCACTGCCAACAACAATTCGTGGAGTTTACGTGTTTATGGGTCATGCAAACTACTATCGAATCTTTATTATCTTATTTGCGGATTTAGCACGACCTATATACAAACTGACTATTGTTCCTATTTGGACAGTAGAAGCGTTAGAAGCCTTTGAAAAATTAAAAAAAGCATTAACTTCAGCACTAATACTGAGTTCTCCAGATTGGACGATAGAGTTTCATGTTCATACGGATGCCTCAAAATACGCCATTGGATAAATTTTGACTCAGCCAAATGACTATAAGAAAGATTATCCTATACGATTTGCAAGCAGACAGCTTACAAATCCAGAAAAGAATTATTCAACAACAGAACGTGAGGCATTCGCCATGATTTTTTCTGTTCGAAAATTTGGTCACTATCTCATAAAAACACTTTGCATTTTATACAGATCATCAACCTTTACTTTACTTAGTAAACAAGACATGCAATACTAGACGTATTGCAAGATGGTTATTGTTATTGACTGAATTTGACTTTCGAATTGTGGTTCGGAAGGGCAAGCAACATTATCTAGCCAATCGCGTTTCGCGAATTGAATCTGCACCAGTCAATACTGAAGTGGATGATGAACTGCCAGATGCTGCATTGTTCTATGTTGAAGCAGTACCTGAGTGTGCAGTAGATATTGTTGAGTACTTGATGCTAGGACAACCGAATGACTCCCTGACAAAAGTACAGAAGAGACAATTGATTCATAAGGCTCAACCTTATCAATAAATTGCAGGACAATTGTATCGTCGTGGATCAGATAATATTTTACGAAGGTGTGTTTTACTGCATGAAGTACCCGATTTAATCATGTTTTCACATGATGGCATGGGTGGAGGACACTTCTCTATAGATCTTACTGTTCGCAAACTTTTACAATCAGGTTGTTGGTGGCCTACGCTTCACAAGGACACAGAAAATTTTATTCAGACATGTGATGTTTGCCAGTGAGCACAACGACCTACTCGACAGAACTATGAACTTTTGCATCCGGTTTTATCGCAAGCACCATTTGAAAAATGGGGACTGAATTATGTTGGACCTATTCACCCTACCGCGCAAGGATCTCAGGGATGATACATTATCATCGCAACTGATTATATGACCAAGTGAGTTGAAGCCAAAGCTGTCAAAGTTGCTGATGCGAAATCTACGGCCAAGTTTCTATATGAAAATATTTTAATCAGATTTGGATGTCCGATCGAGATTGTCAGTGACCGGGGTACAGAATCGCTTACAAAAATAGTACAAATCAAATACCTTTTCAACTGGTTTATGGTCTTCGGTGAATGGCAGCCGATTACGCAAGTTTTGGCAGCCTGCTCCGCCAGTTCAGCAAGCCTGATCTCAATACTTTTTTTAAAATTTTAATGATTTTTCAGTTTTTTGTTGTTGCTGAGATTTTTGGAAAAAGACAGTCAAAAAAAAAAAGTAAAGCAAAAAATGAGAAAAGACTGATGAGCAAAAGTCAGAAAGTCATCAGCATAGGAAAAAGGAAGCACAGTAATTTTTTGACGGAAAAAAACTTAAAAAATCACTGTTTTGGTCTGATTTGACCTATACAGTACCAAAAACCTTCGCTGAGCTCTCAGACTGTACATCCACTCTAGATTTATCTAATTTGAGGTGGGTGAAGGTTCCTGTCAAGAGAAAACCCAATTTTTGAGTTAGGCGAAGTATCACTGATATGCCATTTTGGGAATCTTTGCCGAGCATCTTAACCTCATTATGAACCTTCGTTGACCTGCTAGATGACTTTAAAATATTAAAATTAGGTTGTCCATAGGTTCAGATTGTGAGAAAATGCATTTATGACAGTACCTGGGTGAAGGTTCATCCTTCGCCGGACCTGAAAAACATTCGCCTGATAGGTTCAGATCTCCATAAACCTTTGTCGAGATTTTTATAGCCTATTTTCACAGTATTGTACATGCCTGCAGATTTTTATTCAGAACTGATCAACCAAACTAGTATTTAGTGTAATGGACCCACCAAATTCACCTATAAGTTGACTGAATTCGATTCATTCCTCACTTGTGCTAGCGAAGCTCTTGCAAATTTTTCTTGCAACCAAAGCCTTCCAAAATTCTTGCATTGCTTTCTGATACACTTTTACATGTTTTATATTTCCTTTCTGATCATCATGTCTTCTACCGATACTTCCCAGTCTCCGCGCTATACTATTTATCGTGATGTCCCATCTGCAATGGACATCATGATTCTTCCTAGCACAAGCATGGTCACTCAGTGGATGACCTTGCGGAGCCGTTGCTCACTGCAATGGGTATTCAAGAGAGAGCCTTTTCGGGTCGCATTAATATGGATTTCATCACTCTTGCCTTCAGTACGTGGAAGGAAGAGAAATTCAAATTTTATATCACTTTCCAACGAGCCACACATAAGGTGCGCGTCACTGAGGCCACCCTTGCAGGAATAGGTATAGCATTTGGCATGTAGGCCTCACCCAATCATAAGCACGCCAAACAGACCATCAAGCCATATATTGACCTTACCAACGATCTACACTGGACCAATGACGGCTACCTTATGGAAGCCATCACTGAGCCTTCAATCCATGATACTGCCCAGCTACTGAACAACTTCATGATGGTTGGAAACCTTAGGAAAGACCGCATCACATCATAGATCTCCATAGGATAGTGGAGTCTCACACCAAGTTAGCCAAAGCCCCTTTTGAATCGTATAAATGGTTCAAGACTGTTTCTGGTGAGCTCAAACGAGCTATTAAGGCCAATACTAAGCAGCAGTTCGTTGTCGGCTCTTTATTGTCTCTTTTAGCCGCTTCTCACTTACAAAACAGAATCCATGGCTTCCACCTAGATTCTGTGCTTTCGGTCTACAAAGAAGCACCGACCGAGTCATCTCACCAGGCCTTGAGTTCTCATAGTCGTCGTCATCCACGCAGCGAGATCATTATTCCTGACTCGCCTTCTGCATCACGACGTTGCACTAGGCATACCTCGTCAACTGCGCTTCCACCCCCTGTTGTTGTTTGCACTGAACTTCCCATCCCCCCAGTCTCTAATGCTTCCCTTGCCTCTACTTCTAACCAAGGACAGTTTGTGACCATTGGGCCTACCATTCCCATCACAGCTGCCCAGGCCGCCTCACACCCACACACCGAAGCCACCTCACCAAACACACAGTTCTTTATGGATATGTTCGATGATTTCGACCCCCTTGGGGCCACCGAAATTTTTGAAATGCCCCAAAGCCCTGCAGCCTTTGAACTCCAATCCCTTGGAAGAGGATTCGGACATATCCATGAATTTATTGTTGGTGTTGAAGATGTCAGCCAGCAACCTCATACCGAAGATAGTCCAGCCGCACTTCGGGTCAACAAAGCTATAAAATCACCAAAACAGTTCGATGCCACAGTGCCTGAAGGATTTGAAGAGGAAGACCTTTTTTAAGAAGAAGACATAGTGGCACCTATTCCACGCCAACCAAGGACAGCTCCATCAGGTCCTCCTGCTGCTGCCGCCTCCACAACCGTCGATTCGAGGAATGCTCTAGGTTTGGTTTCAAGCCTTGCGCAAGTGATCCAGTTGATGCTGGATAAGAAGACGAAAATGGAACAGAGAATCTCTGATCTGGGGTCCGAAAACACTCTGATCAGCTAGAAACTTGTCCAGCTAGATCGAGAGTTGAAGATTGCCAAACAACATGAAAACAAGGCTGAAGCCGAAAAGAAGTTGGCCCAGCAACAAGCTGATCGCTTGGAAGAATACATCAGCTCCCTACAAAACACCCTAACAACCGCACAAGATTAGGTGGATAAGGTCGTGCAGGATGCAAAGCAACAGGTGCAGCTATTGAAGGGGCAATTACAGATGGCTGAACACGATCGCACGTGGCTTCAAGGTGAATTGGATGCGACCACCCTTGAGCGTGATGTGTATCTTCAAACACAAATACCAGATCATCCAATCACACCGACAGAGATTGTGTATTTGTTCAAAAAAGTGGAGACATACAAAGTGGCCCTTCAGGGATTTCAAGGCCGCTTTGATGTTCAAAGAAACAGCTTCAACCGAGTTGGAAAAGGCTAAAGCGACCATCATCGCCTATGAAAAAGCAGTCGTTCGAGTGTTGGAAGCCGGACCACAAATCCCCGTACTGGTCATGCCGCGATTCTCCCCTCCGTGCCAAAAAGCCGTACCAATGGATACAGGGGTTGATTCGAGCATGGACCAGGGGGGAGCTCCAGATATAGCAGACCAATCGCCAACCATACTGACAGTACAAGTGGGTCCATCTTCATCAAGGACAACACCTCTATTCAGAAGGCCCATCAGATCCAGACCTTCTTAAAGCAACATCCACATGAGTCCTCGCGTGGTGGATGGGTTCTGAAGTTTAAGACCTCCGAGATCGAGGCCGACAAGGAGTTGGACAAAATACCTGCATTGGGAAGGCAGCCGACATGGAGAATCACGTTTTTTGAAAAACTCTGGAATCAATTAGGAGTTACGTCATCAGCCCTCACCAATTGGGGGTAGATCCAATGCTGCGAAGAAATAAATGGAAAGATTTGAGATTGGCTATGGACAAGATCACCATCCATACGCCCAATTGGCCAATCATCCATCAGTCTTATAGCTGGACCATCTTAGTGGATTTCCACCGCGTCTTACAAGCCAATCAACGAGAGTATGTCCACTCTCCAGATCCAATGGTGCGACAATCGGCAATGTTTGCTAAAGATCTAACTCTGTTGGCGTCAGTGGCAACCAGATGGGACGATTGCCTCCCTCCTCTGGCATTCGATCCAAATAAACCGATGGCCTCAGAGCAAATCAAAGGTCAGTTGTTGGTTGCTCATTTATATTTTCGTGCGAAAATGATGGGAGGCTCTTGAGAATCACACTTCACATCATGGACAACCTCCAAGTGGATTTTCGGAGCCCACCGTTGTTTCCTGCCACACAATTTGGATTTTAATACTGCATGGTTCGATTTTATGGAGAAGGTGCAGCATCATTCAATCAAGATTTGGCGAGAAGCCAATAAAAGTCCCCAATAACTGCATATTGCAGGTGTCATGGGACCGCCACCAGTTTTGGTGGGGGATATTGTTAGAGGGTTTGCGGATCTCAAGGCAACCCTAACCTTAGTTAATAAGTGAGAGGGATTTGGCACCTTGCGTGTGTAAGTCCAACCCGATGATCACACAGTTATTTGATTGATTAGTTAAAAGGTAATAAAAGGACTTTAGGCGTCTTTGCAGGACTTTTAATGTCGCAGGGCCTAAATGTCAAGTTAGTGAATAAAGTTGGG
Source organism: Diphasiastrum complanatum (assembly GCA_029204225.1). Lineage (NCBI taxonomy): Eukaryota > Viridiplantae > Streptophyta > Lycopodiopsida > Lycopodiales > Lycopodiaceae > Diphasiastrum > Diphasiastrum complanatum. The sequence continues at coordinate 15,208,178 of CM055110.1, forward strand.
TTTCCCTCCAATTTTGATGGTTTTCACACTTTTTTAAATTTGAATAAAAAGAGAGGCAAGACTGGACCAATAGGATTTAGAGGCCAGGGTCCTCCTCTCTACTATAAGAAGGGACCAACTCGAGTTGCTCCTCATGTTCATTTTCTCATTTCAATGAATCAGACTGGTTCTCTTCGGAAATGGATTGATGAATGTCCTTGCCCTCTATCACTTTTCCTCCATCTCTCATGCTTATTTGGATTTCGCTAATTGTTGGATCTGAGTGTTATTGGGATTGTATATCATTATAATTTCAATGAGAGAGAAAAGGGGAGAGAGAGAAAGAGTAAGCTATCTATGTTGTGGATGTGTAGGGTTAAGGGATGTGTAGTGTTAAAGAGTAGGGTTAATGGATGTAGAGATAGATGTGAATCCTCCATTCATATTGAAATCTAAACTAAACTATCGCTCTCATGGAATGAACCTGCATGACAACTAACTCCGTCTCTTTGATGCTAGATTGACTAGATCTTGAATTTAGGTTAGGCAAGGAAAGTTATCCACTACAAGGAAAAAAGAAGATGCCACTTCTTTCAAAGGCATCTTTGTTGGTTATAGTGAAAGTAAGAAAACTTATAGGATAGATGATCCTATTACAAAAAAAGTTGTTGCTAGTAGAGATGTACTTTTTGATGAATCTCTCCAAGCCAAAGGAAAGGTGACTTCCAACAACACTCAACTTGTCAAGGATCATGCTATGGCCGAGGAGGAGCTTCATGAAGATGAAGACCAAGTGGAACTTACTCAAAGTCCAAGGGTGCCAAGAAGATCAACAAGGACAAGGATTGAGCCATCAAGGCTCACTTATAGTGACAAAGGGGAGCAAAGGGAAGATTCTCAACTACTCAACTCTTATACTTTCTTGATTACTATGCTTGAAGGACCAACTAGTTTTGAGGAAGCAAATAAGTCTCAATATTGGAGGAAAGCTATGCAAGTAGAGTTTGATGCAGTAATGGAAAATCTAACTTGGAAACTTGTTGATTTACCTTATGGAAAGAAGCCTCTTACTTGTAAATGGATATATAGATTGAAATATAATCAATCGTTCATAAGTACAAAGCTAGACTTGTAGCAAAAGGTTTTTTGCAAGTCAAAGGCATAGATTATGATGAAACCTTTGCACCTGTTGCAAAGCTTGTAACCATTAGATTAATCATATGTCTTGCAACTTCTTTCAAATGGGAGCTCTTCCAACTTGATGTGACAAATGCTTTCTTTAATTGATTCTTGGAAGAGGAAATCTACATGTGCCAACCCGAGGGCTTCATCAAAGATGGAGAAGAAGACAAGGTGTGTCTCTTGAAGAAGAGTCTTTATGGACTCAAGCAAGCACCAAGAGCATGGTACTCTAGGTTGCATTCCTATCTTATTTCCATTGGATTTGTTGTAAGTTCTTATGAACCATCATTGTACTACAAGTGTAATGACGGAAAGATCATTATCTTAGTTCTATATGTTGATGACATTATAACTCCTATGGGACTAAGTGTAAAAGTTTCTAAGGAAAGTGGTGAAGCATCCGTTGAGGACATCACTACCTATAGAAAGGCTTATTGGTTCCTTGGTATACTTAACAATCACTAGACGAGATCTTAATTTTTGTGTTGGCAAGTTGAGTCAATACATGCAAAGTCCATTAATATGTCATTGGAAAGGAGCAAAAAGGGGGTTAAGGTACATCTCGGCTACAAAAGACTTTGGCATAGTTTATGAAAGGACTAATATTTGTTTGAGAGCATATTCGGACTCAAGTTTTGTAGGTGACAAGATGGATAAAAGATCCATAAGTGCATTTGCTACATTCTTATGTGGAGGAGCTATCTTGGCTTTCCAAAAAGCAAGATACCATCTCTCTTTCATCAATAGAATCCCAATATAAAGCTATGACAACAACAACAAAGGAGGTTCTTTGGCTTAAAAGGCTTTTGGAGGAGCTACATGTGATCAAGGATGAAGACATTCCATGCATATATTGTGATAATCAAGCAGCTCAACAACTTGCAAACAATCTAGTCTTCCATGCTCGAACAAAGCACATCGAGATTGCACATCATTTCATGAGGGAGAAAGTGCAAGCAAAGGAGATCAAGCTTATTCATGTTTCATCATCAGATTGCATTGCTGATATACTCACCAAGGCATTGCCTAAAGATCCATTTATAAAATTAAGATTGGCTCTTGGATTTATAGATAGATCTATGCTAGATTTACCAAGCTAGATTTTTGAGGAGTGTGAAAAATGCAAAAATAAGCTTGGTAGAGGCCAAAAATCTTGTATATAGGATAGACACACATGTGCGAAGCCTGTTTCTATGTGTGAAACTAGTGTACTTTTCAGGTACCATAATCATATATGCTGTACATATGACTTAATTCAAGTTCTAGTGGCTAAAATGGCCAAAAACTAGTTTTCTAGAGATATCACACATGGCATCAATCTAATGATTGCCTGAGCCAAATATTTTGAATAGGTGTCACATCCCATGTGTAAAGGACAACTCACACATGTGAAAATAGCTGAAGTAGGCGAGTTCTTGCTTCTAGATGATTTCCATGAAGATCTCCATATAGTAGAAAAATAGACCAAAAATGCCCAAAATGGAAAGTTTTGATCCAAGTGTCAAATTGCATGATGGTGACAAAGCATCCTCACACGTGTGAGATCTGATGCATGATCAGTACCTTGAGCTTAAAAAGTGTATATATAGAGGTTGATTTGGCCATAATCAATGTGAGACACCAATCTTGGTTTTGGAAGCAATTTTGAGTGATTCTCTCCATTTGTCTTATTTGTTTTGATTGTTTTGAGGTTCTATCAATGTGTACTTGATTTTCATGTTGGAGTCCATACTCAAACAGTGTTTCACACGTGTGAAACCAGAAAGTACAACTACCTTCAATAAATGATTGTTCTTGTTAGGATTTTGTGTCTAGAATTGATCTTGATTGATCTTGATCTCAAGTAGATTGATAGATCAAGTAATCTGACAACCAATCACTCTTGCGGTCAGATTAGGATCCGATCTTGGTCCTTTTTGTACTTTTTGCGCACTATCCTTAACATGGAAATCATTCTTAAGTTAGATTAAAGTAGTGTTGTAAAACTAGCAAGCAAAGTTGAAGAGAGAGTGTGAAAATTGTCAACATTTCCTTGACTAGTTTTAAGCCAAAATTGGTAATTTTAGCACATAGTTTTGGATCTAACCTTTCACACGTGTGGAACAGGTCTAGATAATTTTATTTTAGTATATATCTCATATTGAAGAAGTTTCAAACTTCAAGACCTTCGAAATGATAGGCCAAAATTGGCTATTTTAGGCTAGTGGTGTCCTAAAATTGGGTCATAAGTTCTAGAGAGATGAGAGAGTCTCATCTCTCTCACCTATGTTAGGCTGAATTTCATAGAGAAACAGGTTGGAGCAGATCCATTGTATTCATTTGCTTAATGAGAGATTTTTCTATTGGTTTCTTCTTCCATTGTTGGCAATGTGTAGTGATTGAGTTCAAGCTTGTGTGTATGATCTTAGGTGCTTTCCAAAAGTAGTAGGCTGATGTAGTACGGACTGTATACTGCTATTTGTCAAGAATTAGATATGCAACATCAAGAAATCACCATAAGCAATCACCACAAGAAGACGGAAGAAGAACAAGCACTGTCACTCTATCACACTAACTCATATAGAATGTAAAATGTACATATAAGCCATGAACCCTAATAGAGAGAGAAAACCTATGAGTAGACTAATAGACTAGCCTACAACTATTGACAGCTGAACATTAATGTGCATCGTAAACAGTAACAATGAAGTTTCTCCAAGCTTTCACCTCCTGTGAAGGACTTTCTCACTTCGTTGCGGAGCCTGTGACAAGCTGTATCCACTGATCAGGCACGCAAGACTATCGCTGCTCTGATACCATGTCAAGAATTAGATATGCAACATCAAGCATTCACCATAAGCAATCACCACAAGAAGGCGGAAGAAGAACACGCATTGTCACTTTATCACACTAACTCATACAGAATGTAAAATGTACAAATAAACCCTGAACCCTGATAGAGAGAGAAAACCTATGAGTAGACTAATAGACTAGCCTACGGCTATTGACAGCTGATCACAGCTGTGAACATTAATATGAATCATAAACAGTAACAATGAAGTTTATCATTGATTCCTAACACTATTTTGGGCGACACTTGATGTTTATGGGAGTTTCCATTTGTGGTAAATGCGTTTTGGTCAAGTTCTTTTGCATTCTAGGTAGCATAGAATGTTTTGCCGATTCCTAGCTTATTTTACAAGCAAAATCTGTCAACAAAACATAAGACAAAGCATCATAAATGCCTCTACTCGGTTAGAGAGAGAAATTAGAAGGTACAAAACTCGTGGAGAGAGAGAGGGCACAAAGAGCTTGTCTCCAAATCTGCATTACACACAAATTTCATAATTTCTCAATGAGAGTACATCACATATATATAGATCCATGGACTCTTCTCCTACTTTGAGTTGAATTGGAGTTGTGGATCCACCTTACAAGTTATCTAGACTTATCCAAGCCACCTCACTATGTCTAATTGTGCCACATAGTCTTTTCATGCATTAAATGTGGCATGTAAAGTACAAATGGCAATTCCTGTGGTAGCTCGAGTTTCTACTTCTACCTACCTTGAAGAGTGCAAGCATTCAAGCCAATGATCTTGGAGTTTAGGTCCACTTAGGATCTTTATTTTTCATAGCCTAAACTCCTCATTCACCTCTTGCAAATCCCCCATACTTGGCAATGTCTTTTGAATAGGAAAGCTTTGAACCAAATTAGCATGATCATCCAACAAGCCATTAAGAACAACTTGAACAAGCTCCACATCTTAACGGTTTCACTAATGCATGCAAGTTCATCACTCAAAGCTTTAACTCTCAAAACAAAAGCATGAGCACCTTCATCCTTCTTTTGAAGACTTTGAAAAATTTTCCTTAGATGCAGACTTGGACTCATAAACCTTCTTCAAAGATTCCCAAGCCTCACTTGATGTTGTGCAGTTACCAACTTCCTTGAGAATTTCATTAGTCACATTCATCTTGATCATGTGTAAAGCTTTCTTTGCCCTCTTGTCATACCTCACTTGATCTTGTAGTGCCAAGGGTCTCTCCTCCACACCTACAACAATATCCATGAGGATGGATGCATCAAGATCCATTGATATCTACGATATATTCTTGGTATCCATTGATCTTCTGCATTTTTTTCATTGCAAATATTGATTGTATCAATGGTTCCTCTTGGTCTCCGATTATGTGTAGCCATTAGTCCATGTGTATGCAAGCTGAGAACAGAGAGAATGAGAGAACGAGAGGTAACCCTATGAATGACAATTCAAAATATGTCTATGGAAGCTAAGAACAGAGAGAACGAAGAGAATGAGAGGTATACCTAAGAATGACAAGAAGTTTCTAAACTACAAGGATTAGTTAGCTATAGTTTATGACTATTGATGTCCAGCGGGACATTTGATAATCACAAAAATTTGGCCGAGAAAGGCAAAAACAATTTTTGTCCGTCAATCACTGTTGCAATTTGTCACAGATGGACACCATTAATTGGGAGACATAAGCATTGAAAGCGTGAGAAGTCAAAAAAAATCATCTTGACAAAGGGCCCATTTTGAGTTCTAATATCCCCTAATGCGAATTCTTCTGATTGCATGCATGCATGTGGAGTAGTAGAGTGCTTCTCCAATGTTGAAAAATGTTTGGATGAACATGTATGCATGTTTGGATGCATGATACAAGGTGGTACAGTAGGTTGATCAGAGTAATTTCATGTATGGATACTAATTTTAGAAATCTAGTCAAAAGGTTGATTTCTCATTTAGTAGGCAATTTATGAATTTTTTGAAATAAATTTTAAATGGGATGGCACCTATGAAACTGAATGATTGATACTTTTAATCGATTTTCATAGTTTGGTCACAGATTTTGAAATTACTCCCAATTTCGTAAATTTTGGAATGATCCATGAAAGTTTGAAATTGTTTTGAACATGTTACTTATTAATTGAATGTAAGTAGCTAATGAAGTGAAAGACCTTCTGAGATGAAATCAACTAGTAATGAAGGCCCAATATTTTTTCACTTTTAGTTGAAGATTTTGGATCTGTCAACTAATTTAAGCCAATTTTTCATTTCAAGTAATCAATAATGATAGATTATAATCCAGGTCTTGAGAGTACGGTACCTATGCCTATCTACTTACAGATTTGCCAACAATTAAGCTAAGCACTCAATGAAATAAACAATCGAAACAATCTGAGAGATCAACAGATGGAAGAATTGTAAAATCAAGTTAAGCCTTTGTGAATCTGGGCTTTTAGCCAGAAAATCTATTTTGGGGAGAAGAAAGAGAAGAAGCCAGAGGTGGTAGATGATTGGTTAACCAAGTGAACTAGTTATTTCAATCTACATGCAATTCCGGAAGAGAAAAAAATTGAGAGCGTAGTTTTGTTCTTCCGAGGAAAGACTTCATCGTGGTGGCGTGATTGCAACCCAAGCCCACCACATGGAAAGAATTCATGGAAGTATTCAGAAAATCGTTTGTGGTTGCGGTTGATTTGAACTTTTACCAAAGACTTGTCAGTTGCAAAATGGATACTCGGAGCTTAGACTCTTACCTACAAGAATTTATGGATTTGTGGAACAAAGTTCCGTCATTCATGCAAAACTAACACTTTGGTAGTCTATCCTGGTCTGCCAATTGATTATCAGAATAAATGTAAGCGAAACGTGCTTCAAACTTTTGAGAACATTGTACGAGTCGTGAAAGCTTATGATTCCACGGTTGTGGCATCCAAGAAGCAGTTTTAGACTGATCCATCTGGATCCAACCAGAAGAAGAGAAAAACGAGTTTGTAACAAGAGATAAGTGAAATGTTTGACAAACCGAATCAAATGACGAGCTTTCTTCCGTGAGCTAAGTTTGAGCGCCAACTGATACTCATTGTTTTTTAGGAGTAGAAAAAATTAGTAATACAGATACTGCAAGCAATCATCCCATAAGTTACATCTCCTCATAAAAAATTGTATGACTCATGATCTTATAAAAGTAAAATAGTCATATAATTTGGAACATGTACAGAAATCATTTTATAAGTTCATTTTTTCACATAGTATCCTATCAGTATATGAAAAACTAATACTTGTGCAGATGTATTATGGGAGAATATAAATCATAATTACTGAAGCAATTAGAGACCAGCCCCTCAAGTAAAAAAGGCTTATGACTTGCACCGTACACAACAATTGTACATAAGTCCAGCCTTTAGAAAGAAACTGAACCGAACAAAATTTACTTATAAATAAAGACTAAAAAAGGACAGGCTAGTCACAGACATAGTACCAGTAAAGAATGCTAGTAAAAAAGCCCAAGAGTCAAGTCAGTACAAAAACAAAGCAACACAAGAAAATCAAAATGAAAACTTAAGGAGAGGAGCAAAAACCAATTTAAAGAAACACAAAGAACCCACCCCCTAACCTATAGAACGAGAAAAGACATAAAAAAGACACCAGACCAGAAAACACTAACCAGCCACAAAACAGATAGACTGAAAGTAAACAAGTCAAAAAACCCATAGACGTCAGTAACTAAAAAGAGAGACAGATCAAAAAACAAAAAGACTTAAGAACAAGAAAGGAAAGGGAACCAAGAGACACAACAACCAAAAAACAACACCCAAACAAATACAACACCACTGAACCAAAAACAGAATACACACTGATTTTTATGAAAATCATGTCTTTATATGCCAATCTAGATATGCTCACTCTATGTTGAAAAAATTCCATATGGAAAATTCTAAGAGCATAGATACTCCAATGGGGCAGTCACCCACATCGGGACCCCCGATCTGGCATGGCGCCAACTTCAAAGGTGGTGAACGAGGTAGTGTGGCTGCAGACGATGCTGGAAGCAATCGGGATACCACAAGAAGGACCATGTACAATGATGATGGACTCTCAAAGTGCCACTTATCTGTCCCAGGATCCTGTCTTCCATTCAAAGACAAAACACCTACCTCTGAAGTACCATCACTTTCAAGATTTAATCTCGAAAGGAGAGCTCTAGGTCCAGTATATAAAATTAGAAGACAAGATTGCAGATCTGCTCACGAAACCGCTCAACAGGCCACTCTTTGCCAAGCAAAGAAAGGCAATTGGATTGAACGTACAAAGCTGCAAGGTTCAAGAGGGAGTGTCAGAAATGTACCCGAACACATCCTATGTTGAGCATAGGTAATAGGAGGAGACTCAGGCGACCACCTACGTTGAGCATATGTCACCTAGGTTATAAAAAGTTTGAAAAAATGAATATTCAGTAGTTGCAATAACTTGTTACCCATTCTAAGCATAGAAAGGAGAATGCATCATCTTCATCTAAAATTCCCAATGATAGCTTTTTTATAAAGCCACTCCATTCTCAACATGTTTCCGTAAATGATGTGTCATGATCATCATTTACCCGTTCATCTTCTGAAATATCTCATGTAAGTACTTTTCAGAAAATGACACCTGTAACTCAACTTGTGTCAAATGTTTCGAACTCGTCCTCCTCTTCAGATACAAGCTCTACACAATTTGAAGTTTTTTCTTTTGAACAAGTTGATTCACTAAGTGATGATTCATAAGCTTCAAACATTTCCCACACTTTCCAAAACTATTAATTGAAATGCTTTTAGACTAATATAACTTTTTGAAAGTCAAAGTCAAAGTCTAGTATGAAATTGGCCTCAAATGTCAAATACAGAAGTGTAGCAAATATGACTAAACTAGTTGAATTTCTCACATATTTTTCATTCATTCATGCAATGTATTGAAGTAGAATTTGGTAGTTCTCTCAAGCTTTCAAGCTTGACCACTCTTGAGCATTCTAGCTCTGTTCTTTAGAGTTCTTTTAAAGTTTTCTATTAGCATTTATTGCTTATCAGTAGAAGTGCAAATTAGATAGAGTTTTCAGAGATAACTTAGAGTATGCGGTTTCTATCCGCAATTGTCTTGTGTTCACCATTTTAGTGAATCAATCTATCCTTTATTGCGTATTCATGTGAGTAATCATTTTTGTTACTTGTTTAATGCTATGAAACTAATTTTTTTGTGCAAGGTCAAAAACTCTTGTGCATACAACATTGTGTATGTATGTTGGTGGAAAACCCAACAAACATACATAATCTATTGATATTTTGCCATAGTTTAATATATTTGCAGTTCATATCATAATGTGTCGTTTCTATATAATAGTAAAAAAAACCGTCATACACGTACATGTGTATAGTTGTGTTCGTTGGTTTAATTCTTGAAAGTAATCATTTTCCATTGATCGTATTCCAATGTTTTTGTTTCTTATTTCATAGTTTCATATTGTATACATCGTGTTATGTCCGTAGAATTTTTCCTGTTACTATTATTTTACCACGAGCGTAGTAAATTTCCTTCAAACTCGTGATTTTTGTTTCAGAATACGTGTACCTAGATATTTGATGGTTCATTCTTTTCCAATACGATTGTTTTCAAGTTGTATATATGCGATAAAAAATTTCATGCATACAATGTCCTACATACTTTTGGGTAGTAAACTTAGCAATACTATATAATTTATTGCTTCCAAATTTCTGAACTAGTTTTGAACATTAAGATTTCTTGCTTCAGTATGATATGTTCTTTCATAACAATATTTTTTTTGTGTCATTTGGAAAACTTATAAACATATTGATACAAAACTTTGTTGATACTTTATAGAATCAGATTTTGATATACGTAGATTAAAGTTTTAATTTAGGTAGACCTACCAGGAAGAGGTTAATAAGTAATGCAAGAATGTCAATTAACTACACAAGAACAAATATATCAAAATGTATAACTTCAACAAGCGAATTTTTTGATCATTATCTTAGATTATACAAAATGGTATGTATGTCATGGTTCATCTATTTTAAATTACAAGTATTCGCTAATACACGATTACATAATAGAATTCGTTCAAAATGATTACCATCCACATCATAAAAACATGTATGGAAGCCCTCTAGAAAACTAAACTTTATCATTTCTGCAAGCATGATGTGATCCCTAAGACAAGAGTCTCGGACTTTTATGTACAAAAGAACATCACTTTTTTCTGGTAACGACAAATTAGGATTGAACCAGTCCTGAATTCTTGGATGACATCCTTTTAAGAGTTTGATTGCCATCCATTTGAGCAGGTAACTTGCATAGTATCCAGCGAGGCGTGTGCATGAATCATTCGAGTGTGCAGATTGATCGATAAAAGTTGAAACACTCGTATGTGCTTGTCTAAAGGTCTGGAATTTGCAAGGGATTAGAGGCCAGTCAAAAGCAAATTGAGCAGGTAGTGTTTGATGACGTTTTTGTAATTGCAAACATGTAGATGGCTCCTTTATTGGTGGAATATACATCAAAGGAACTCGAAGTGCACATCGGTTGTTCTCGATTTTTGTGCTTGTAAATGATAGTTCTTTTTTGAGGCCTACAATGCATTCCTTTAGAATCGTTAGTTCATGCATAGCATGTACATATTTGTTGCGCACATTTTCAAGTTCTCTAATGTGTGCTTCCTTTGTCAATTCAAGATTCTGTTTCATATATTGCAATTCGTTTTGAGATTCCGTAATGGTTACATGGGCTTGTTCTAGTTCTGCCTGGCAAAATTTACGATCGTGTGTGACATGCTTATTTCAAATTTCAACTCTGGGACATTTCTGGGGCCGCAATTGCTTTGGCAATTAACGTTTGTTATATGGAACTGCAATGCACGAGGTAGACTGAATAGCTTGGGTGTCACACACATCAAATGTTGGAATTATTGTATTCTCAAATATGTTGCAAGGCAGGGAAATAGAAGGTGCAGTTGTAAAGGCACCAACCTGAAATGCAATTAAATCCAATAAGTACTTGCTCGTGTTAGGTATAGAGGAGCTAGATCATATATAGAGTATATGCTCTCTTATAAATGTTTATGTGAAACAGTCAATAAATTTGTAATGCATGTGCTAGCTATGAAGGAGGCCCAATTTATTGCAATAGATTCAGTTATTGGGTGGTAACCTTGGAAAATACAAATCACAATACTAGTCCAGAGCATGGGTAATACATTTTTATAGGAGCACAAAACTTTATCACATATGGAATAGCATAATGCTTGGAATTGACGGTTTTTTATTTGTGAAATCAACAGGTTTTGGTTTAGGTCGAATGGTATGTTTTCGTTTATAATACAAAAACATGCATGGGGGGTTAGTACCGAAAAATTGTACACATTCCAAGTATTGTATGGGATTCAAAATAGGTCACAAAGAGAATGTCCAGCAACTTCTAGTTGTGTATTTGTTTCTCATAATTTGATTGCACTGATCTTTTGATGGAAGAATACACTATCATCGATGACTATGTTAGTTGTACTGTGACCATGGCCAGCTTTGGCAAGTTCATACTGGCACTCTGATATTAGATGAATTAATTGATACACGTCATTGTATTGACAATAGTGTGCATATACACGATCAAGATAGGATTTACGCAATTGGATATGTAATTGTGGATCATCAAAACATACAGTGTAATCATGATGGGGTAGTAATAGCAAATTAGAGAACTGACCAGAGATAGCTTTCGGAATGCTAATTTCAAGTAGCAACTGATTCTCGAAATTAATGATAGTTTTGGAAGAGATGCGCGTTGTGACATGTCGATTTGGGCTGTGAATGAAAAAGGTTTGTACATGTACAATTTACAAGATTTAGATTTTTTCTCAGAACAACAAGTAGAATTCCAAGAGTATCTGCAACCACCACATAAATCAATTTATAAGAGATAAGTTTTGTAACAATGTCGGAATAGTTTTTTTTATAAAATTCAAAGAGACATATAACCTGCTATTTAAATATATAACACCTATATCATATTGAATTTGTATACTATGTGTTCATGTGTGCATGTGTGTGCGTGTGTATGTGCGCACGTGCGCACGTGTATGTTTTTATATCATAAAAATATGTTATGTTAGAAAATACCCAAGTACAACACTACCATTCATGGGATTCATTCAAATCAATACAATATAATTACAGCTTTATAAAAAGTACATGCAACTTAAAGAAATGCAAAGTTTTAAAACCATGTACATTTAATTAGTTACGGTAATATTTAGAAATTACGGGAAGCTAAGTTACAATGTTAAATATATTAGATTACGGTAAATAAGTGCAACCACAAAAATTACATGCCAATTACCGATTTCAAAACTGAAAAATATGTACTACCTAATAATTAAGCAACTAGAAATACAATTCTGAAATATATATTAAATGTAGTGCTTAAAAGAAAAACATGATTTTTTATTCTACACAGGTGGTTTAACATAGTTATGAATAATGGAAATCAAAAGTACAAGTATATGTATACGTATTGCTTTTGAGAATGGAACGCAAGTTCAAATATATAACGTGATGTTATTTTTACAAAGCTACTCCAATAGTTTCTCATATTCAAGTACGTAACCATGCTCATCGATAAAAAATCGACCACAACCTTCAAATTTTGCCAAAATTTCCTGAGTCGAAATAGGGTCCTCATTTTGCAGCACCGACAAAGGCTTTGCCAAATTCAATATTTTTTTGTATTAATGCGCCTTTCATTTTAATTTCTTGTATACCTTTTGGCCCAATCACAACGCCATTCAAGCAGAAGGCTTTTTCTAAAGTAGTTGGATGCATAGACACGAAGCCGAAAGCGTTGCCATTTCGGAAGCCGAATTTATCATGTTTGCAAAATATACAAACATGCTCAAAAAAAGGTGCATTAATTCCTTTAACATGTAACCAGCCCGAAATCTGCGAGTACTACAATCAGTTCGCATGTAATAAATTGCTAATAAAAATTTATCATATCAAATTGCAGGTAATGCATATGGTTTTGATACATAAAACAAATTAACTTCTGAAATTTATTTATGAAATTAGCACCTCCATTGGAACTGGATGTTGTTTGGTTTGCTCCACGCGCACCAATACCAATTTATCGAAAAACTCTCCAACTAGAACACCTGCAAATATTGTCTTTGATGATGCAGCAAATAGCAGCGGATTTGATTTTTTCCAAATTCCCAAATTCCAAATACTATATACATAACAACTTTTGCTTTCGAAAGAGTCTAGAATTTCATTGTACAACTTTTCGGTGTCATTCTAGAATAATATCTACGGAACATTAAATCGAATTTCAGAAAGTACAATACATAAGCAACTTTTGGAGGAAAAACAATGCTTTCACTACAATTTTGAAATCAATTTTGTATTTTTTATAGGTACCTCACCTTGGTCGGATTGATTAAACCCATCTGCAATAGTATTAGAACAACGATTTTCATTCATAGCGTTAACTCCAATAATGGCGACAGCTACTGTCCCAAGCAGGTACGAATTATGGATTTGAGCGTTGTCTGCTAACAATTTGATACAATCTTCTCGAAAATTAGCCAGTGTAATTTCTGGGAAGAAGCATAGATGTATGTGTAGTGGCACAATTTTCGTAACATTGCTTGGGTATAGATCAATGTGAAATTTGAGGACCCATAATCGTTTCGAGGGTTTTTTTTTATGAACTGTAAAATTACGGAGCTTCATACAATCATTAATAAACAAAATCTCGAAATTCACGTAGTACATTTGTTGGATAGACAATGTAATTGTATTATTTCCACATACGTCTACCAATTCAAATTTCATGTACGTCACCAATTCAAATTTCATGTACGTCACGTATGGTACGTTCATCACAAAGTTGCCGTACTTCGATAGGATTTGGCCCTTGAACATTACATTCTGCAATCCTAATTCTATGTCTTCTATGTACACCTGTCTAATTGCAGATTGCAATTTTGATGTAGATGCTTCAACAATGTGCAATCGCTTACGGACGGATTCAATAGTAGGTAACTTCGCGGGTCATTTGAGTGTTGAATGTATTTTGTTAGGCATTCGATTCGAGTACACTGTATCAACAGTCATAGCCATACATTCTATATGCAGTAGATGCTAAAAATTAGTTATCACTATTTATGCGGCTCGTGCGTCATACGTAAAATGTATTATAACAATTTGTTATAAATATATAGGAACCTATTACTATGGAAATGACCGCATACAATATAAATGGTACTAAATATGTAGACAATGATTTTTTTTTGTGCAAGTCTTAATTTTATTTACTGATATTACCTAAACTTTCATGTCGTTGAACATCTTGTTCTATTTGTTGGACTTCATCTGCAGAATATTGCATTCATGTTAGGTTGACCACATACAAATAAAGTTATATAAAAACCAATATACCTAGTGCGCATGGCAATCTAAAGTTATCATCAATAAACTTCCAAAGTATTTATTTAATTTTGTTTGTTTTTCAAGTACGTAGATTATAATTGGGTTTTTTTTTTGTAAATGTTGATATAAAAAACCTGCCGTTCTCTAGCAATATCTACTAGCATACAGTCTGTTAATGGAAGAGAGGTTTCTTTTTCTATCTGTTGAAGCTCTTCTGCGAAAGCGCAGTACATTTTATGAGTATGCGGTACATTGAATCTAGCATAACTATAAAATTGTGCAAGACGTATTGTTTTAAGTATGGAATTGATTTATTGTACTGTAATAAAATATTACCATCAGTAAGTACAAAATCGTTGTCGATTTCTGAGGCTGCGATACGCGAAGTAGCCATCTGTGAATATAGAAAATATAAATCTATAACAACACATTATTGTATGAAATTCAAATGCATGAAATTATAGGAAAGGACTTTGCCTGGAAGGCAGACCACACACATGATTACATGTGTGAAGGTTTCCGATTCACTATTTGTTATTACTTAGAAACAACCATATTGTGAAAAGTACAGTACTAAGGACCATAAATGGATCTTTGAATGATCCACAAGGTGATTGTATGCTTGTTAAACAATCTATCAGAAACTAGTCATCAGAAAACAAGATGTAGTTTAGCAGCTTGATAGGAAACAAGTAGAGACAATCAAAGCATTGATCAAATAGTCTAATCCAACTCCACACGTGTGAAAATAAGGCTGTAGTACGGCCTGTAGACAGTGTTTACAAAGTGCCAAAGCTGGGTTTCATTGGAAAAATAGAGTAATCACCATACAATGAGAGGAAACTCGAGTTTCTCCTTGAGGCTCCAAAAAGTTTCTATCTTCTCACTATGGAGAATGGAAATACATAGCACACTTCCTTTGCAAAGTTAGGTGAAAATCCAGCATGTAATAAGGAAGTAGACTCCACTTTCTTGCCCTAATGTGAAAACCCTAGCCTAGATCCAAGAGTCATGCTTGGTAGGTGCATGCTAGGTACAAATCTCATCATAAATCATGGTCTAGATCCTACAAAGTAGGAATCACTACCAAATAGACACAACCACTCCTCTTGACTCGTGGTAACCTACTTTAGGTGTGTATGTACAAGTGGCACTTTGGCCATTCAAGTAACCAACAAACAATATTGACAAAATGTACAATATTCTACATGGCTAGATTTGCCAATGTAGGCAATTTTTCACACTCCTCCTCAAATCTAGCCTTGGAGATCACAATGCTTTTATCAATAACTCCAATTGAAGATCTAAGCTTGACAAATGAATCTTTAGGTAAAGGTTTAGTAAACAAATCAGCCAAGCAACTTGATGATGGCACGTGTTGGAGCTTGATCTCTTTAGCTTGCACTTTTTCTCTCACGAAATGATGAGCAATTTCGATGTGTTTGCTCCTTGCATGGAATGTAGGATTAGTTGCAAGTGATTGGGCTGATTGGTTGTCACAATAGATGATAGGGATCTCCTCCTCCATGAGATGAAGCTCCACCAATAGCCTTTTGAGCCACAAGACCTCCTTGCATGTTGATGTCAAGGCCTTGTATTCGGATTCTGTGGAAGATAGGGAGATGGTATCTTGCTTTTTGGAAAGCCATGATACTACTCCATCACATAGAAAGGTGGCAAAGGCACTTGTTGATCTTCTATCCACTTTGTCACCTGCAAAATCCGAGTCACTATAGGCTCTTAAGCCAAGATTAGTTCCTCTATACAAAATACCAAAATTCTTAGTGAATGAAATGTATCTAAGAACTCTTTTGGCCATCTTCCAATGTGAAACTAGAGGACTTTGCATGAATTGGCTTAACTTTCCAACACTATAACTAAGATCAGGTCTAGTTATAGTTAAATAGATCAAGGAGCCAATAAGCCTTCTATATAATGTGATGTCCTCAAAGGATGCTTCATCACAACCAATAGATGCTTTTACATGTTGCTCCATTGGTGTCTCAATGCCTTTACAATTCTTCATTCCAAATCTATCTAGGATGGATGTAGCATATTTAGATTGACAAATGAAGCTAAAATCACATCCTCTAATAATCTCTATTCCGAGAATGAAGCTCAATAGGCCGAGATCTACCATCTTAAACTCTTTTGCTAAAGCAATTTTTAGATCTCTAATTCCATCTAGATCATTACCACTCAAGATAATGTCATCTACATACAAAACAAGAATAATGATCATGCCATCATGAAAACTTATATACAATGATGAATCATAGGCACTCATTACAAAATTGATGGAAATGAGAAAAGAGTTTAGCCTAGAGTACCATGCTCTAGGTGCTTGCTTGAGCCCATAAAGGCTCTTCTTCAAAAAACACACCTTTCCTTCATGCTTTGCCTTGATGAAGCCCTCGGGTTGCCTCATGTAGATCTCTTCCTCCAAATAACCATTGAGGAATGCATTTGTGAAGTCAAGTTGGAATAGCTCCCAATTGAAGGTTGTAGCAAGACTAATGATCAACCTGATAGTAACAAGCTTAGCCACAGGAGCAAAAGTCTCATCATAGTCAATGCCTTTGGTTTGTAAAAAACCTTTGGCAACAAGCCTAGCTTTATGCTTGCTTATTGATCCATCTTGATTATATTTCAATCTAAACACCCACTTGCAATCAAGAGGTTTCTTCCCTTGAGGAAGATCCACAAGATCCCAAGTATGATTCTCAATAAGAGAATCATACTCTACTTGCATAGCATCCATCCAACTTTTAGACTTACAAGCATCTTCATAGCATGTTGGCTCATCTAACATTGAAGTAAGAAAGGTGTAAGATGTGAAAGATGATGAGCCTTCCCTTTGATCACCTTGACCATCATAGGTGAGCCTCAATGGCTCGGATCTTGCCCTTGTAGATCTTCTTGGAGTTCTTGGAGTTCTTGCATCTTGAGGTGGATCCTCAAGTTCTTCTTCACTTGGAAGCTCCTCCTCCATCCTAGCATAATCCTTGGCATCAAGATGATTAGTAGCATTATCATCCAAATCACAAGCATGTCCTTCATAAAAAATAACATCCCTACTCACTATCACCTTGCTAGTGATGGGATTGAAGACTCTATAACCTTTGCTATTCTCACCATATCCCACAAAGATGCCTTTGATGGATGTTGCATCATCCTTCCTTCTCTTATCCAAGGATTGGTGTACATAGCAAGTGGATCCAAAAACTTTGAGATCTTTGAAATTGGGCTTCTCTCCAAATAGAGCTTCAAATGGTGTGATTCCTCCAATGGCTTGGTTTGGCAATCTATTACACAAATAGTTAGCACAAGTTATTGCTTCACCCCAAAATGGTTTGGATAGAGAAGCATCTAGCCTTAAGGCCTTAGCACACTCACAAAGAGATCTATTTCTTCTCTCACTTACTCCATTTTTTTGAGGGGTGTATGGACATGACAACTCCCTCTTTATGCCATTAGAAATACAAAAGTCAATCAACTTATTGGAGACATATTCACCTCCATTATCACTCCTTAATAACTTAATCTTGGTACTAAGTTGATTTTCTACCAAAGTCTTGAACTTTACAAAAGAATCAAACACTATTGATTTGCTAGACAAGAGGTACATCCAACAAAATCTAGAATAGTCATCAATGAAGATTACATAGTACTTGGCACCACCATTAGACTCATGTGAAAAACTATGAACATCCGAATGGATGAGTTCAAGAGGAGAGTTTGATCTTGATGTAGATCTTGAGAAGGGTAGCTTGTGAGCCTTTGAGAGGCTGCATGCTTCACATCTCTTCCCACACTTTGACAAATGCTTGGGGAGTCCAACTGCAAGCTCCTTTGTAGCCATAGATTCCATGGCTTTGTAGTTGGGGTGGCCCAACCTCTTGTGCCACAGTTCCACCTTTGATAGCTCCACCTTTGCCAAGTTAACACTCTCCACTGCAATATTAGCATCAACCTTAAACAATCTACCTTGCTTAAAGCCTTTGGCTATACATTCATCATTTCTAAGGATGGAACAAACTCCATGCTTAAATTGTACATCTAGGCCATTATCCATTAACTGGCCAACACTAAGCAAATTCTTGGTTAACTTAGGAACATAAAGAACATTATCTAGATTCATCCTTTTGGATGACCCCACATACAAGGGAATTGTTCCTATTCCACTTATCTTACATTCTTGACTACTTGCAGTATAGATTGATCTATGTAAGTCATTGTAAGAAAGTAAGGTGGAGAATATGTCCTTTTGATATGTCATGTGGGAACTTGCCCCACTATCAATCCACCAAGAATCATTGGTGTTGCTCTTGGATGATGGTGGTTTGTTGGAAACCATCAAGGATGACTCTTCATCCTCCTCTTCCTCCTGATGTGCAATGTTGCTTTGTTTGCTCTCTTGTGCCTTCTTCTTCTTGAGACATTCTGATGCAAAATGTCCTTTCTTTCCATAGAAAAAACATTTGTACTTGGACTTGTCTTTGATCTTGCCCTTTGAGCTTGAAGCCTCATCCTCCTCCTTGGTCTCCTTGAAGTGCTTTTTCTTGCCATTGGTCTTCTTCTTGCTTTTGAATGAGAAATTAGCTTTCTCATCACCATCCTGCAGAGAAATAGCATTCATTCTTGCATTGGTATGCAACATCCTACACTCTTCAGCTACTAATACACTGTGTAGCTTTTCTATAGTAGGCAAAGTGTCTTGGATTGCAAAGCTTTGGACCAAATTTGTAAAGCCACTCCCTAGACCATTTAGGACAATCTGAACAAGCTCACTATCTTGAATCTTCTCTCCAATGGAAGCTAACTCCCTATTAAGAGACTTGATTCTTAGCACATAATCTTGTGCATTCTCATCACTTCTCTTCATGCTTTGTAGAATCTGATTCCTAAGCATGAGAACCCTCGAAGTGTTACTAGACTCATAGATAGATTTTAAAGATTCCCAAGCCTCTTTAGCACTCTTACATGATGATACTTCCCTTAAAAGGTCATTGCTTACATTCATCTTAATACAGTGAAGTGCAAGCCTAGACCTCTTCTTGTATCTCACTAATTCCTGTGCACCTAGAGGTTCATCTTCATCATCTATTAGAAACTCATAAAGATCCTGGGCACCATTAGTGACTCCATCCTCACTTTCCAAATAGCATAATTGGTAGAATTTAACCTCTCACTAGCTTCTAGAAGGTAGGCTCCCACTGATCCCATCTTACTAGCAAGATTCTACACACAAGATATAGATTTGTTTGGACCTGAAACTCACAAAGGTTTCTAACTTGCAGTGTTTCACTCAAATGTTGACTTCTAATCCAACAGATGGATTTGTAATCACAGTTCTATCACTCCCTCACAAGCTGGAATGAAGATAAGATGAGATGAAAACTACACTCAAGCAAATCTTGCCAATCTTGGCTATTCTTGGACAAAAACTGACTCTCTCTCTCTCATTCACTTTAATGTACTTTCAAGACCTGGTTTCCACTTTAAGAAGGTCTGAAATCAGCCTAGATTAATTAGTTTTCATGAAACAAATTCAAAACTAATCAATGGCAAGTGATCTTGGTAGCTTATCCTAGGATTTGCACCAAAAATTACATCAAACTGACACCATATGAATTTTCTATGATCCAATGAATATGGGTTATTAAATGCTGGTTCAGAGATGCCCACACGTGTGAACAATACGGATTTTGATCCTGAAAAAGTTTGGGATCAAATCCCCTCACCAAAACCTGGATACCAGCTCGCCCTTCCAATACTAGCTTTTTGCACCAAAACCTGCTAAAACTGGATTAGATTCAAACACAGATCAATGGCCTTGTACTTGGCTCTGATACCATGTGAAAAGTACAGTACTAAGGACCATAAATGGATCTTTGAATGATCCACAAGGTGATTGTATGCTTGTTAAACAATGTATCGGAAACTAGTCATCAGAAAACAAGATCTAGTTTAGCAGCTTGATAGGAAACAAGTAGAGACAATCAAAGCATTGATCAAATAGTCTAATCCAACTCCACACGTGTGGAAATAAGGCTGTAGTACGGCCTGTAGACAGTGTTTACAAAGTGCCAAAGCTGGGTTTCATTGGAAAAATAGAGTAATCACCATACAATGAGAGGAAACTCGAGTTTCTCCTTGAGGCTCCAAAAAGTTTCTATCTTCTCACTATGGAGAATGGAAATACATAGTAAAAAACAACTTTGCAAAGTTAGGTGAAAATCCAGCATGTAATAAGGAAGTAGACTCCACTTTCTTGCCCTAATGTGAAAACCCTAGCCTAGATCCAAGAGTCATGCTTGGTAGGTGCATGCTAGGTACAAATCTCATCATAAATCATGGTCTAGATCCTACAAAGTAGGAATCACTACCAAATAGACACAACCACTCCTCTTGACTCGTGGTAACCTACTTTAGGTGTGTATGTACAAGTGGCACTTTGGCCATTCAAGTAACCAACAAACAATATTGACAAAATGTACAATATTCTACATGGCTAGATTTGCCAATGTAGGCAATTTTTCACACATATCATGGTATTAATTTCAAATATACAAAACTTTAACAAAATATGAATGAATCATGTACGTTTATTAGGTTTTTCACCAATATACGTACATAATGTTGCATGCACAAGGATTTTCCACCTTGCACAAAAAAATTATTTTATGGTAGTTTGTGACTAGAATGCCAACACACAAACACAGAGCAGGAACAAATTTGGTTCACTTTGAAAGAAGCCAAATTTTTTGGCGTGCCAAATTTCGCTTGTCAAAACATGCTATGAATTACGATTAGAACAAAGAAAGTGCAGTATTTGGTACATAATAAGTCCAACTTGAATTTAATAGTAAGTAAAAGTACATGTACCATGATAGGAAATTGCAAGAAAACAAATTTGATAATGTAGTTACTAACATAGTCTGTGTACGTAAAGGAAATTCAGAAAATCAAATCGTGTTTACTAATTCATCACTATGACTAACATCATACTTGTAAAACCACGAACGTGTACTTTCTTAGAACATTTCCATATAGTTTTTAGACTTATAAATAGCAATCAATTTCAAAAGATTTTTTTATTGTACTTGTATATTGGTAGACCTACATACCATTTCAACTTCAAAATTTGCAAGAAAAAAAATTAAATTCAGTTCCATAGAAAATTTTTAGATGCACTTTCCTGATGTAGATGGCATTCATTTTGAACAAGTTGTGCTATACGAACATCATCATTTTTTTAGATGCACTTTCCTGATGTAGATGGCATTCATTTTGAACGAGTTGTGCTATACGAACATCATGATTTTTTCTATAAACATTCCATTTATACTTTCATATATATTTTTGTATATAAAAAATTACTATTTTCGTACTTTACCATGAGCTGATTTCTCAAAACTGCATTAGTACACCTACAATGCATTATAGTAACTCTGTTGACATAACGATACAAATTCTATATGGATTATCAAAAATACATGCAAACCATTTTCTAGCATGATGTTTTCCAAGTTTTATTTATGCAATAACACATTTGTTGTTAAGAAATCCATTACTAGTACATGATTTATTTTCTACACCCAAAGAAGCCCAAAAAGAAACAAACCAAAGCCAAAAACAACCAAACATCAACAAGGAAAACATAAAAAACAGCAAATCCAAGGAAAAGACTAAATGAAACAAGGAACCATCCTAACAAAACCACAAAAAATAAGCCAAAAAAGCACAAACAGGACAAAGAGAACATAACCACCAACCACCAAAAAAACTAAAAGCAATCTAAGAAAGCAAAACACACACCATCAAGCAAAGAGTAAAACGAGCAACAATCAAAAACTAGAAAAACACTAAAAAAACTAGCACCCAACCGAAAACTAGAGGGCAAAGGTCAACCAAAAAAAGCAACAGAGAACCACCAGCAAAGCAAAAGACAAGGCATCCACCAACACCAAGGTAAAAGAAGCCCAACAAGCAACAAAAACCTACATAAGCACAAGGAACATACCTTAGGCAAAGCCATCAGAAACAACAGCACCCCACACAACCACAGAAGCGGAAACGGCAACAAACAACATTGAAAAAATACCAGAAGCAATGAGGAGGAGAGCAAAATAGAGGTGAAACAAACCATTGATGCTGCAAAAAGCGCCATAAATTAGCAAATCAGAAGCAGACCACCACGAAAAAGCCTCCAAGACACCGCCAAGCACACCCATCCCGAAGGGACAGTCCACCAAACACATCAAAAAACCAAACCAATAGTGAAGGAGTAGAAAACAGCGTGAAGAAGAGAGAAAAAATAGCGAGAGGAGAGCGCCAAGCCCACTAAAAGAGAGAGGATAGAAAAACGAGGGAAGCCAGCTATCAACCACAGATTGGCTAAGCCAAAACCAACCCCAAAAATTAAAATACCAAACCTCAAGCCAAGTAAAAAACCACCCAAGCGACAACATACAACACGAGGTAAAGAAAGCAAGTACATAAAATGAAATACAGTATGGCTTAGTCAAAACTCGAAGTAATTTCGGAATAGGTCATTCCATAGTAACTTCATAAATAAATGACTCTTGCCACGGTCGTGAAAAAGTTAAAAAACATCTTATAGATGTTTGTGAAACTAGTTACCGCAAAAAGCAGCATTACTGAACCATAAGTTCATAAGCTGTCAATTTATGAGTTTCAAATTTTTCTACTCTACTTGAAACCATTCGATGCATAAGTTCAAAATATGAGTCCTGGCAATACGATCCTTTCTTGGCATACCATGTAATACCCTAACTATTTAAAACCTCATCAATTTCTTCGTTTTGCCCTTCTGGACAATATTTTCATTGCCATTTGGTTGCCTTCCTTTCTTGCACAGTTTTGTTGTCATCACGGATAATATAAACTTATTCTTCTAACCATATGACCATTAGCACAATAAAAGGTGAAAAAAATGGTAAATGTGTGTGTGTGTGTGTGTGGTGTTAGGAGGTTTTAGTGAATGTTAATGGTTCTTTTGAGAATGGACATGTTA
The DNA here is from genome assembly GCA_029204225.1 of Diphasiastrum complanatum. NCBI lineage: Eukaryota > Viridiplantae > Streptophyta > Lycopodiopsida > Lycopodiales > Lycopodiaceae > Diphasiastrum > Diphasiastrum complanatum. The sequence continues at coordinate 15,231,642 of CM055110.1, forward strand.
CAAGATGTGTGTTTTTGTGGGAGCTTTGTGAAGAATTGAAAAAGATTATCTATGTTAGATATAGGGGTCTTATGTTTTTTACATCAAGCATCTAGGTGTAGGATGTTGATAGGAACAAATTTGGCATAGGTGGCAAATTATGCATTTCCACTTGTAATGCCACTATTGAGCCAAAATAAAGTAAGAGGCCAAACTCATGCCAATTAGAGTGTAGACAAGTGTAATGCTTTTGTTTGATGAATTCTAAGAGGTCCAATAGGATTTAGAGGTGGAACCATGTGAGGTCCAATAGGAATTTGAGGTTGCTTGAATGTAGTCCAATAGAATTAAGAGGTGCATAGATCAATGGTCCAATAGGATTAAGAGGTGAAAAAGTGTGGTCCAATCATAGTTAAGAATAGTGGTAGCTCGTGGATCTACTAGTATCATTGTACTCCTCATTTTGAAGCTAATTGATTTGGTGATTGTGTGGATTTTGAGTGTACCCAAGAGCTCATGATGGTTTTTCTCTCTCTACCCGAGGAGAGCAGCTTGTTTTTACTTAGAATATTTTTTTAATACTTCCCACACGTGTGATGAGAATTGGAAGTGATTGAATGCATGTAGTAGTGTGTTTTTGCCATAGGATCTAAGATTGATCTTGAATCTCAATCTAGTCTTGATCTTGGTGCATCTACACACCTTAGGAGATCACAAGTACATGTTGTGGACAATCCACACGTGTGAAATCAACATGGTATCAGAGCCTACCTAAGGTTACCATGCATTTTGATCCATTTAAGTGAAAACTATTCATCAATCTTGAGCTAGAAATTGGCAAGGTCCATTTTCCTAGCTATCTTGTTCAATTTTGAATCAAAAGAGATCAAAAGGACATTGATTGGGTTTGACCTAGTACTGCATAGAATCAGGTGCTCAGACACGTGTGAGGAACATCCAATTCCAGTTTGGAGTTCTTTCTCATGCTTGATCCATTTATCTTGCTTGATAGCTTGTTTTGAAGCTATTTTTGTCTAGTTTTTGATGCAATCAGTTTCATTCCATTTGGTTGAGCCAATCAAAAGTTATAAGCTTTTGAAGAGTATTAGGTAGGGCACCTAGACCTGGGTGGACACATTTGGTTTGGTCAAGAGATTGCTTGGTTGATCCAAAATCACAGTTGTATGCTTACCAATCTCATCTATATGTGATCTAGGCACTGTTTTGAGATCTTAGACATTTTGTTTCATGCAATATCATTGTATTCAAGTCAAATTTGGTTTCTTAGTGTACTTCACACGTGCTAAGAGTGTTTGATCCTAACTTTGCCTATACTCCATCATTTGATGTGAAATAGATCTTGTTTTAGAGAGATTTGTGTAGCTAGTGAGAATCAATTCACAAAAAGTTGCAAGATCTTTTATAGGAGGAGATAGTACTCTATTATTGGATCCTATTGAGAGTGTGTTGCAACATTTATTGTTCATCATTTGAGTTTTCTTCACTTCAAATGTCTTCAATGGGTTCATCCTTGTTGGAACCAAGTGAAAGGTTGTCCACTTCAAACTATTCAATTTGGAAAATGAGGATGGAGTCCATCTTGATCCTTCAAGACATGATGGACATAGTTTTTGGCCTTGAAGAACCACAAGTTCTTCAAGAGGTTCAAAAATACAAAAAGAGAGCTAGGATGGCTCTCCACTACATTAAGATGAATGTCTCTAATGAGATATTGAGGGAGATAGGTACTTGTACAATAGCCAAATAAGCTTGGGATTGTCTCAACACTATCTATGAGGCTAAGAATAGCTCTAGGCTTCTCACTCTTAGGAATCAAATCTTTCAAAGTAGCCAAAAGAGTGATGAGAGTGCATCTAGTTATGTTTTGAGAGTAAAAGATATTCATGGAGAACTTGCTTGTATTGGTGATTCCATCAATCAAAATGAGCTAGTTCAAGTCATTCTCAATGGCTTGAGAAGTGAATTTGATAACCTTGTCCAATCCTATGCCATTAAGGAGGAGCTACCAAGTTTGGAGGCTCTCCAAAGTGTGCTAATTTCAAAAGAATCAAGACAAGAGTACAAGCTCTTGAGGATGGACAAGCACTCTCTCACTCATAATGATGGCAAAGCTCTCTTTGCCAAGGATAAGCACAAAGGGAGGAGCAAGAACCAACATCAACAATCCTCAAGCAAGGACAAACAAATCCAAAGATAAAGATGAGGAGGAAGATGATTCCTCTAATGCTTCATCATCCAAGCTCAAGAAGAAGAAGATCAAGTGCTTTTATTGTGGCAAGAAAGGCCATTATGCCACCAATTGCTTCAAGAAGAAGAATCAACTCAAGCAAGCCAACATTACCAATGACAAGGAAGACACTATTGCAAGTTATGGAGAGGGATCTCTTATTGTTTCTCATCTACTCCTTTCAAGAAGGACGGCCTATGGTATATTGATAGTGGAGCCTCTTCACATATGTGTAGCTCCAAGGACTCTTTCTCTTCTATTGCACCTTATGATGGAGTCCAGAAATCAATATACACAGCAAATGATTTTGAATGTCCTATTGAAGGCATAGGGAACATTCCCTTGAAGCTTGCATCCTCTAAAGTTCTTTCTCTCTCTAAAGTTCTTTATGTACCTAAGCTTACTAAGAATCTTATTAGTGTTGGCCAATTGCTTGATAATGGCCTTGATGTAAAATTCAATGTTGATACTTGCACTATCAAGAAGAATGATGAGATACTTGCATTAGGATCTAGATTTGGAGACATCTATAAACTAGATCCAAATGAGTACGTGAATGCTTGTAATGTTGCTCTTGAGAACAAGCTTTCTATGGAGGAATTATGGCATAGGAGGTTGGAACATCCCAACTACAAATCCATGCTCTCTATGATGAAAGAAGCCAAAGCTATTGGCTTGACAAAGTAATTCTCCAAGAAGATCAAGCCTTGTGAGGCTTGTGCTATTGCTAAATCTCACAAAAAGCCATTTACAAGATCTTCTATCAAAAGCAAGCATCCTTTAATGTTAATCCACTCGGATGTGCATTTCTCATCAACTACAAGCAAGGGAAGAGCCACTTGTTTTGTTACTTTCATTGATGATTTCACAAGATTCACTTGGATATATCTTCTTGCTTCTAAATCTATGGTGTTTGATCATTTCCTTATTTTCAAAGCTTATGTAGAGAAGCAATTCTCATTCAAGATTAAGGCTCTTAGAAGTGATGGAGGTGGTGAATATATCTCCAATAAATTTCAAGATTTTTGTGAGCTTGAAGGCATCAAAAGAGAGTTCTCTTGTGCCTACTCTCCATCTCAAAATGGAGTGGCCGAGAGAAAGAATAGATCTCTATTTGAATGTGCAAAATCTATGAGAATTGAGGCATCTTTGCCCAAAGATTTTTGGGGAGAAGCCATTAATTGTGCAAATTATCTTTGCAATAGGCTCCCACATATAGCTCTTGGAGGAAAGTCACAATATGAAATCTTATATTTGAAGAAGCCTAATTTTGATCACCTTAGAGTTTTTGGATGCATATGCTTTGTCCATATTCCCTTGGAAACAAGGAAGAAGGAAGATCCTAGTGCATGCAAAGGGATCATGGTTGGATACTCATCCACCAAGAAGGCCTATGGAGTCTTTATACTCTCTACTTCTCAAGTTATTGAAAGTAGAGATGTTGTCTTTCATGAAGATCAACACTCATCTTTTGAAGAGGCCGAGATCAAGAAATCTATGGATGCATCACCAATTATTGATTTTGAAGACAATCATGATGTGATGGGGTCGAGATTTGAAGAAGACTCTCCTCGGATTTTCTCACCAAGAAGATCCATAAGAGATAGATCCGAGCCTAAGAGGCTCTCATATGTTGACAAAGGCAGCAAGTGGATCTTGATTCCACTAATTATGTTTTTTATGTCTCTCATGAAGAGCCAAAGAATGTACCAGAGGCACTTAATACCAAGGAGTGGTATGATGCCATGAAGCAAGGGTATGATGCATTGATCACCAACAATACTTGGGAGCTTGTGGATCCTCCATCCAACAAGCATGTGATTGGTTGCAAGTGGGTATTTTGGATCAAGTTCAATCATGATGGCACCATCAACAAGCATAAAGCAAGATTATGTGCCAAAAGGATTTGCTCAAATCCATGGCCTTGATTATGAGGAGACCTTTGCACCGTTGCAAAGATGGTGACAATAAGAATTCTTATTTCTCTTGCTTGTTTCTGCAATTGGAAGGTGTTCCAATTAGATGTATCCAATGCTTTTCTAAATGGTTATCTTGAGGAGGAGATCTATATGGAACAACCTCAAGGATTCATCAAGGATGAGTCCAAAGTGTGCTTGCTCTTCAAAAGTCTTTATGGACTCAAGCAAACACCAAGATCATGGTATTCAATACTTAATTATTGTCTTATCTCACTAGGATTTACTCTTAGTGACTATGATCCTTCCATGTATCTAAAGTTTGTTGATAGCAATATTGTCATTCTTCTAATTTATGTTGATGACATTATTCTTTGTGAAAGTTGTATCAAGCTAGTTGATGAAACTAAGCTAGCACTTGGATGTGAGTTTAAAATGCAAGATCTAGGAGAGATACATTACATCCTAGGCCGATTGTCTACTTTTACGACATTAATTTTTGCATGTTACTTTTAGCTTCAATCTCTCGATTTACCTCAATAATGACTTGAACTAGAAAATTACAAACACAATAACACATGAACTTTGGTTAATACTTTGTTATGTCGTTTCACATATTTGAATTTGTTTTAATGTAATAGTTAAATTGCTTTAAAAAATAAAATTTGTTGCAATATGTGTGTGTGTGTGTGTGTGTGTGTGTGTGTGTGTGTGTGTGTGTGTGTGTGCCTGTATGTATGTGTATGTGTGTATGTGTGTGTGTAAAAAACCTAACGACCATACATAATTCATCCATGCTTTTTTTATAGTTTCAGAAATTGAAAACTAATAGCATAATGTGTTGTTTTCATGTAATGATAAATAAATTAGAAATCTACAGACATGTGATTATATGTGTAGTTGTGTTAATAGTCTACAACCATTATGATCCTAGCAACTTGGAAAAGCAAATATTGAAGTACAATAATTCTATTTACGAGATAAAATTTATAAATAAATGAAGTCTACTTTTAAGATTTTTAGTTAGCTTTATAACATAATAGCAGTATTCCATAAATGCCCTAAAAAAGTTTGAAGACTTTATGTTGTTAGGTGTTGTACTGCTTTATAATTATCATACATATTTGTTTGTCTTACAAATATTAAGTTACAAATACGTACGTACAGACCAATTCGAAAGACATACATTATGTCCATATTTTCATTCTATTTTACACTGCTTTTGGAAGTCGTGATCCGAACTTGTAGTTCCTAAGTTCCATTTATGTTTATTTGCAGGTGCTGTTGCCGGTACCCCCATACACCTGTTTCTGAATTTTCAATCTTCTTGCTTTTCAACATGGTTGTTAAATCAGTGATAAACTTAAATACACAATCCGAATTTATAAAACATTTTCCAGAAAACACATATTTTTGTAGTATTTGCATTTCTTACTAATTTCCAAAAGCAACCACATGAATTAAGACAACTTATTATAGAACTTTTTACGAATTCCATAAATACGGTTGATACAGATGCAGTTTGGTGGGAAAACAATTTCTTTTCAAATAAAACTTTTACAACACTGCACAGAAATATTCTCGATAGAAATATGTATATTGATAACATACTAAATATAACTCCGACATGTATATATTATGATACATTTTGTCTATTTCGGTTAGCAAAACTATTAACATACGAAATCTGTATACGACAATTTAATCTAACATCTCATAACATTACTAATTATTCTGTATGCATAAATAAAAACCATCTACGCATAACTATATTACTTGTCCTTACAGATCTACCACAAATTTATCCTTGCAAAACAAACGAATGCGTGTTATTTCATAGTCCCGAAAATCACACTTCTGCATACAATTGGACAACGAACACGTTACACAATTTAGAAAGTTTCATGAGGTGCTGAAAAGGCAGAGAACCGCTATCCACATAAGCAATGCAATCCGCCAAGAGAGGGCGAAAGCTAGAGAAAGAAGACAAAGCAGGGGCGACAAGAGCCCAGCTCCCAAGAAAAGTTGCAGGTGCAGAAGAAACCGTAGAGAGAAGACCCACACCTCCAAAAAAAATGGGTAACCGAGCCTGGTTCCTGGCTGAAAGGGTCTCCACCAAGTACAAGGCTATTGATCAGTGTTTAAGACTAATCTAGTTTTAGCAGGTTTTTGGTGCAAAAAGCTAGTATTGAAAGGGCGAGATGGTATCCTAGAATTGGTGAGGGGATTGTTTGGGGTATTTCCAATACAACATGAGCAAAGAGATAAATTTAATAATAAATGTGTTGCAAGGGCATGGCTTCCTGCACGTATAAGTCCATGGCCCAATGAGCACGCGAGCTACTTGTAAATAGAAATAATAGACTTGGACCCTTTGTAATCAAAATAAAACTTGAGGCCCAAAGTCATTTTAAAACTTAGAGTTTAAAGAACCTGGGCCCAAAAGGTGGGCAAAAACATCCATAATAAAGCTGTCAAAGGAAGAAAGAAGATGCAAAAAGTCCCGAGTAGGGAGAAAAGTCCGCAGCAGATAAGGATGTTGGACAAAGCAAAACTTTTATGCCCAATTCTACTTTTCAAGACTTTGAGGCTCAGCCACTCCGAGCAAAATATAATAAAAATGGCAAAATGTGCTTTACCCCTCACCTTCATGAGTCATGACACGTGAGCTATATCGAGAGAGCAAGGCCGCGCTATATAAGGAGGCTTTGCGCGCTCACAGCCAAACTACGACTGAGATAGAACACTCCTGTAGGTGACATCTCACGAGCTATCCTCCTCCTCCTCGTTCCCCTCCTCTCCTCCTCATTCCCCTCCTCGTCTGTGCTGCCTATGGCGACATTAGCACCTGAAGATCGTTTTACGCTTCTTAGCGACCAATTAAAGGATCAACCTCAACCTCCGATCGCGACAACTGATAGTAATGATGATCATCAGGTTACGCAGCAGCAATTCCTTGGGCAGGAGTTACTGTGGGACATAATCTTCGGCGGTGTCACTTCCCTCATCCTGAGAGCAGTGGTCATGCTGGGAGTTCCGGAAATTCTTGCTCAGCAAGGCCCTGGTGCATCGCTATCTGTTGCGCAGATTGCTGCTAAGCTGCCTAATTGTGCCCATCCCAATGTCGGTGCTCTTGAACACATCCTCAAATATATGGCAAGGAGGGGGGTTTTTCGGCTGAGTGGGTCGGATGAGGAGCCACAGTATGGCTTGAATGATGTTTCGCGTTGGCTTGCTGGGAACGTTGGCAATGTGTCTCCAATTCTGCTTCTTCATACTCATGAAGTGTACATGGCGACCTGGAATCACCTGCATGAAGCCGTGTTAGAGAACTGCCTCCCGTTTGAGAGAGTTACTGGGAAGCCCTTCTTCGAATATGCTAGGGAGCATCCAGCTTTTAGCAGCAATATCAACGATTTTATGATGTGCTATTCCAAGGGTGTGATGGCAGTAGTACTCAAACACTACAAGGGATTCGATGATCTGAAGTCCATAGTTGATGTGGGTGGTGGTGTTGGCACAGCTTTGAGTGAAATTGTGCGTGTTTATCCGCAATTGAAGGCTATCAATTTTGATCAGCCGCATGTTGTGGCGAATGCTCCTAGAATACCTGGTAAGAACTTGGAATGGTCCACAAGCTGCTGCAGGTTGGAGGTTTTAAGTTTAGTTCTTTAAGCATGTGCATTGGTCACCACTGTTTGTTTGGCTAACCTGCAAAGTATGAATCTGAAAGAGATCGAGAACCCACATTCTCTAAATCTTTAAGAGTTGATAGATCATCAAAATTATGCTGTAAATGCTTAACTCTTTTTTCTTGCCTGCTTAGGAGTGGAGCATGTAGGAGGAGATATGTTCGATAATGTGCCATCAGCGGATGGAGTGTTTATTAAGGTCAGTAAAAGGCTATCAGTGCTACTAAGTTATAAGATTCTCAAGACAAATATAAGAATTTGCCTAACCAACCGACACTGCTCTCTCTCTTAGAATTCCAGATATCTTCACTCAACTTCTACCGTGCTAGACGTGGTTTTGAATATCACTTAGTTCAATAGAATGTGACTGTGGTACATTTGCTGCTTCTTTCTATAGAATACACTCGTCGATTGGGATGATGAGAAGTGCATCAAAGTTCTGCAAAATTGTTACAAGACGTTGTTGTCCAAGAGCGGAAAGATCATGGTCGTGGAGACTATTCTCAAATCCTGTGCAAAGAACCCCAAATCCTGCACTAAGAAGGGCTTTTTTGAGAAACTCGCAGAAATTGTGGATGTCAGCATGCTTGCCTTCACCGATGGAGGCACGAGCAGATCAGAAATTCAGTGGCGAAATTTGCTCGCTGCGGCTGGATTTACTGAAATTAAGAGTTTCGAGTTGCCTGAAGCAATCGTGATCATTGAAGCAAATGCGAAGTAATAAACTCGTCGTCAGACTTTCCATAGTTATACGATGAATCAATCTCATTAACTAGAGTGACGCCGAGCTTATTCATAAGGATTATTAGCCGTCATCGTAGGCAATAGCATCTTTCGGGTTGGTCTCAAGAATATGTTTAGATATTTAAAAGCTTGACTTTATATGATAGATGATGAATGGTAAGCACTTAAAAGTCTTGGACAAACAATTAAATAATAGTTGATGCAACATGAGGCATGAGGTCAAGCAACCTCAACATGAGTATTTAATATAAAAATACCATGAGTATTTAATATTAACATACTTTTTTGCAAATGCCAGCCTTGCGATAAGTGTAATGATTGTGATGTCAGCTTAGCTTATAATTGGTACTACATACTATTATAATAGATACATTTGCTATAAAGTGAGCTACATGCATTCGTGTGCCAATTTGACAATTTTACTCTTATGTTATGTCACTTGAGTTGTTCTACACAAACGTCAATTGATTTATCACTTCTAAGTTATAACAATTTGCATGCACACACATTACATTTCTTGGTTTTAATAGTACTAGAGTCTCACCTCTGGAGTCAAGTCGTCGTACAACTATCATCACTCCACTCAATTGATGCATGACTTTTGGCTTGACTTTTAGCTTACATCGATCTACACGCATAAAAGCATGCACATTGCACATTTTTAATTTTGAGACTAGAGTGTTTCCTCTTGAGTTGTTGCGTTTGTGAACATGTTTAGTATTTTACATTGATTTAAGATTTAAGATTTGAGAGAGAGAGAGAGAGAGGTTTCGGAGAGAGGAAGTGTGTATGTGTTGTGTTTTGCATTTTGAATTTAAGATGAGAGAGAGAGAGAGAGAGAGAGAGAGAGAGAGAGAGAGAGAATGTGTGTGTGTGTGTGTTTTGTATTATGCATTAGTTTAGGATATTGATAAATAAATAGTGTTTGATAAAATTTATATTGGATTTTTAGAGAGAGAGAGAGAGAGAGAGGGAGAGAGACTGTGCATGTGTGCGAGTGTGTTTTGATTAAGATTTATAGTAGTAGATGACTAGATAGTGTTTGATGGTAATTGTATGTTTGAATTTGCTTATAATAATGGTTCAATTGTGTAATATAGTGTTATTTTTTAATTGCTTGTGCATGTGACAAGAATATTAAAAAAAAAAAGAGCAAACGTTTAAAGAGCAAGCAATTGCACGTTTGCACTTAAGCTTCGAGTGAGTTTACCGGTGAGTTTATGTTGTTTCAATTTGTTTTATTATTAGAATACGTTATCTAACATAATAAAAAATTAAATGTAATTCATAATTTTCATTTTGTTCAAAGCAATATCGTATTTTATCGCATACACTGGCAATTAATTAATATGCAAAGGTGAAATGTAGATAATTAAAATCCCCAATCCTAGGAAGGTGTGTAGCCCTTACTCTTCTCTCGTTAAAAGCGAGGATCTAATAAAGCATTTGTCGTTAGTCTCGTAATCGACTTCATAAATATGTTGCAATGTGCCGACATAGTCTAGGTCGCCCGAAATGACATTAGGGTCCCTCGCACTAGAACGACTCTCTTGTTGAAAGTTGGCCATTATACCACAATCATATGTACGTCCTTTGTTGTCAACTCTCTCAACACGGTAATGGTGTCCATATGCCCACATGGCAGTGTATGATGTATACTAAAACACAAAAAAAAAAAAAACAAATGTGTGTAATTAAAAATACTATTCATATATTTAGTACAAAAATAAAACTTCACATAAATATTATTACACTAACCTTCCATCCACATTCGCGAACAAATTGTTTATATTGAATCTCATGTTAATGACTTTTTGGCAATGTCGATAGTAATCTCTTTATGAAATGTTTGGCTTGACATAGGTAGCAATGAATTTGGAAACGATGATTTTTGCATCTTTCGCGCTTCTTAAAGAGGCTACCAGATTAGTTGCCCTTCGAGACAATTTGTCTTTTTTATTATAAGTCTTTTGTATAAAGTTCTTAATCTATGGGTACCACTCTGAAGGTTTTTTTAAAAAAAGGCTAATTCATCGCCCCTAATTACAATAACAATAAAAAAACCTTTTTCATGGATCTCTTATTCAACATGATTGGCTCATTTGATTAGTTGGCATCAAAATTTTCTTTGATCCCAAGTTCAAGTCACCCTTGGAATTTAAATTTTGGAAAGCAAGATGCATTTCATGGCTCTCTTACTAGATCACAAATCAAAATTAGTATTACAAATATCTAAAATAAAATCTGTTCATTAAATTCTTGTCTTTGGGCACCTCCGAAATATAAAATCCTTGCTTTTATTAAAAATGATGGGAAAATCCATGATCATACAAGAAGATTAAAGAATTACTCAAAACCAACTGCCTTATGTAAATCACTAACTAAAATAGATCCAGTAATAGGTAATGCAAGAAGTTTTGAAGAAGCCGCTCCTGCAAACTGAGCTCGTCAAAGAATTGAAAGCGCTTGTGAATGTTGTAATGCAACAAAAATACGTTGACGATAGAAAGAAACAATGACGGATGGTAAGGTAATGCTTTGTCCTTGGCGCTTCACCATAAGCTTTGCACATAAAAATAAAAAATTATTAAATTTCTTCTAAAAACAACCACAATAAAACATATTCTTCCAAATTAATAAAACTTATAGGTAGGGACCACAATGAAAAAATTGCACTTTTTTAAAGCGAACTTGTACGGATCTCAAAGAAATTGCACTAGTTATTGATAGGGACCATAATGAAGAAATTGTAATGTTCTTAAAACACAATAAAATCTTCGCAGATATTCGACAGCGACCGTCTATCAATCGAGTGAGACGCACACTGTGCGAGCGCCCTATCTTAAAAACAAGCTTTGCGCGGTCAGTGCTCCAGAACAGTGAGGACTCCGCCTCCTCCTCCCCCTCCTCCGACCTCGTCGGTGCGGCGGCTGCTGCCTATGGCGACATTAGCACCTGAAGGTCCTATTACGCTTCTTAGCGACAAAAAAGATCGACCTCAACCTGCAACAATTGATGGGCAGGAGTTACTGCGGGAGATAACCTTCGGGGGTATCACTTCCCTCATCCTCAGAGCAGTGGTCGTGCTGGGAGTTCCGGAAATTCTTGCTCGGCAAGGTCCTGGTGCATCGCTCTCTGCTGCGCAGATTGCTGCTAGGCTGCCTAATTGTGCACATCCCAATGTCGGTGCTCTTGATTGCATCCTCAAGTATATGGCAAGGAGGAACGTTTTTCAGTTGATTGGCTCGGATGAGGAGCCACAGTATGGCTTGAATGATGTTTCGCGTTGGCTTGTTGGGAACGTTGGGAATGTGTCTCCAATTCTGCTTCTTCATACTCATGAAGTGCACATGGCGGCCTGGAATCACCTGCACGAAGCCGTGTTAGAGAACTGCGTCGCGTTTGGGAGACTTACTGGGAAGCCCGTGTTCGAATATGCTAGGGAACATCCAGATTACAGCAGGACTATCAATGATTTTATGATGTGCTATTCTAAGGGTATGATGGCAGTAGTACTCGAACACTACAAGGGATTCGATGATCTGAAGTCAATAGTTGATGTGGGTGGTAATGTTGGCACAGCTTTGAGTGAAATTCTGCGTGTTTATCCGCATCTGAAGGCTATCAAATTTGATCAGCCGCATGTTGTGGCGAATGCTCCTAGAATATCTGGTAAGAACTTGGAATGGTCCTCCAGAAGCTGCCGCCGGTTGGAGGTTTCAATTTTAGTTCGTTAAGAACTTAAGCATATACATTGGTCACTATTGTTTTTTTGGTTAACCTGCAAAGTATCAATACGATGTTTAAATCGTTTAGAGATCATCAAAATTATGCTCTTACTAATGCTAATTAATTCTTATTTCTTGCCTGCTTAGGAGGGAGCATGTAGGAGGAGATATGTTCGACAATGTGCCATCAGCGGATGGAGTCTTTATTAAGGTCTGTAAGGCGCTAAGATGCTTACCCCAGTTTTTTCTCTACATCTGAATGGAGAGAAAAGGCTGTCAGTGTTAATTAGTTAAGTTATGTAGTTATTAAGACAAAGATAAGAATATGTTTAACCACAACACTGCTCTCTCTTAGAATTCCAGATTATCTTCCCTCAGACTCTACTGTGCTAGACGTGGTTTTGAATATTACTGAGTTCATTAGAATCTCACTGTGGTAAATTTGCTGCTTCTTTTGATAGAATATATTTGTCGATTGGGATGATGAGAAGTGCATCAAAATTCTGCAAAATTGTTACAAGACGTTGTTGCCGAGGAGCGGAAAGATCATGGTCGTGGAGAACATTGTCAAATCCTGTGCAAAGAACCCCAAATCCTGCACAAAGAAGGGCTTCTTTGAGAGAATCGCAGAAGTTTTGGATGTCAGCATGCTTGCCTTCACCGACGGAGGCACGACTAGATCAGAAAATCAGTGGCGAGATTTGCTTGCTGCGGCTGGATTACCGAGATTAAGATTTTCGAGGTGCCTCAATCAGTCGTGATCATTGAAGCAAATGCCAAGTAATAAGCTCGTCATCAGAATTTGCATAGTTATAAGATGAATCAATCTCTTTAACTAGACTGAAGCTGAGCCTATTCATAAGGATGCTTAGCCTGCAGCGTGTTGGCCTTGCCCAATACTATGTGTTCGGGTTTGTGAAGGTTGGCTATATATAATAAGATTTTAAGTGATTTCAATTCTTATAAACATATATATATATAAATAATAATTCATGCAAAGTGAGCCATGAGGTCAAGCAACCTAAATATGAATATTTATGAATAAACATAAACACTATTAGTATTAACATACTTTTTTTGCAAAATCACCCTTGCGAGGAGTGGTGTGTTGTACATCCTAGTTGCAATGTGCTTTTTTTCTCATACGATAGACATTTAGTTTTTGATGAGAAAATGATTGTCATGTCAACTTAGCTTATAATTGTTACCAACTATGAGGTACTACATACTATTATAATAAATACATCCATCATAAAGCGAGTTCAATGCATTCATGCCAATTTGAAAATGTTGCTCTTATATTTTGTCACTTGAGCCATTGTACACAAGCCTCGATGGATGCATCACTTATAAGTTATAGTGACATGCATGCATGCCCATTGCACTTTCTGGTTTTGAGAGTACTAGAGTCTCTTATCTAGAGTCGTTGTACAACTATTATCACTCCACTCAATAAATGCAAGACTTTTAACTTATGTCAATCTACATGCATGAATGCATGCACATTCCACATTTTACTCTTGAGACTAGAGTGTTGTCTCTTGAGTTATTGTATTCAAGCCTCAATATATGACTTATAGTGATTTGCATGACTGCACACTTTTTTGTTTAGATGAGGGTCTTATCTCTTGAGTCATCATACAAGTATCATTGCTCAAGCCTCAATCAGGACTTTAAACTTACAATGATCTACATGCATGGATGCACATTGCACAATGAATACTTTCTCAGCTTTGGTTCTAACTTGTGAAAGGCATGTCTACAAAAAAGAAAATGGTGCCTTGACTACTGATATTCCTACCCTCACCGAACCCCCTCTCTTGTCTCATCCATTGATTTTTATTGATGACCTTGATGAAGATAGTGCTGTGATGATAATAAGGATTGTCGAATGGCCTTGAAGTAAACATTACAATTTGTAGAGCTTGGTTTGAATCCTTGTTCGATAAGGAAAGAGTTGATTAGATGAAACCTACAATAACATATGATAGTAGTAATCAGATAGAAAGTGCTTGACTAATGATACTACCATCTACTTTGTACTTGATCTTGAAGATCCACTTGTAATTGATAATCTTTTTGCCAGCAGGCAGCTTAGTGATAGTCCAAGTGTTGTTCTTGATCAACGAGTTGTGTTCTTTGTCCATAGCTTCCTTCAAGAGATCTGAATCAGCCTGTGATAGTGTTTCTACGACTGTGGTTGGCTCCTATGAAACATAGTGAGCATACTCATCAATGAATCCAACAGTTGTGTTCAAATCCTTGTCGACCTTCTGGGAGGTGCTTCTCACTGTGAAATTTGATTGTGTGTCGGATGCTCCTGAGTTGCAGCTTCTTGATCTTCTTTTGAATTTGACTGTATAGTCTGACTGCTCGAAGGTAATGAAATTGTATTTTGATATCTGGTTCTTTCCCTTAAAATCAATAAACTCATATTGACAAATGTAACATCCTTGCTAGTGAAAATTTTACAATTGTAGGATTATACAGTGGATAAATATCATTCAAAGAAGAATAACTGACAAAAATAGTTTCTATAGAATGCTCGTCTAGTATCTGTTTGTTCTCCTGCGGGACATGAGCATAGGCATTGCAACTAAAAATCTTAAATGCTTTAATAAAGTTTTGGATCCAATCCAAACTTCATAAGGAGTTTAGTTGTACATCAATTTTGCAAATAGGTTGCTTTTGAAACATAATGGTGCCAAAAGAATGTAGGCAAAGGCGCATTAGTGATCATGTATTTGGTGGATTCAACTAAGGTCCTATTCTTTCTCTATGATTATTTGTAACTGATAAATCTCTTATTTTTTTTGTCTAATAATTCAATACTTCATTGTTTGGCTATGAAATCGCTATAGTGCTAATGATTTCAAAGTTGGTTGCTCTAAGATTGACCGTGACTTTTGTCATTATGCTTTGTTTAATATTGATAGTCATAGTCATGCATTAGGAAAGGGGCCTGATGTGCTTGATAAGTCACTTACAGTCTTTGACTTGTCGAGTGGCTGAAAGGAAGAATAGGACTTTATGTGAAAGTGCTAAAGCTATGAGGTTAAGTGCTAATCTTGACAAACCATTTTGGGATCAAGCTTTGTTGTGTGCCAATTTCTTGTGCAATAGGTGGCTGAGTGCTATTTTGGATGGAAGGACACCTTTTGAGATGATATTCAAGAGGAGGCCGAGTGTCAACTTTCTAAGAACCTTTGGATGCACATGCTATGTCAACATTACTCTTGATGATAGGACCAAGGAAGGTCCATCTTCAATAAGAGGTATTTTTGTTGGATATAGTGAGATGAATAAAGCCTACAAGGTTTACATTCCTTCTACTAACAAGGTGATTGTTGGTAGAGATATCATTTTTGATGAGGGGAACATTCCAAAAGTGCTTTCAAGCATAATTGATGGTAGTGTGGATGGATCTAACATTCTTGATGTTGATGAAAAAGATCCTACTTTTGATGGTGATGATGATGGACCTTCATCAAGCCAAAAGCCAAGGAGAACATCAAGATAAAGACAAGTACCTTCAAGGCTTACATATGATCAAAAGGGTAAGCAAGTAGTTTCTGGAAATTATGTTGCTTTTCTAACCTCTTTTTATGAGCCTACAAGTGTAGATCAAGCAAGGAAAGAAGAGGAGTGGATCCAAGCAATGGATCAGTATCGATCTCTTATGAAGAGTGGAACATATTTTGGAGGATCTTCTTGTGTACATGGAGCTATGCAAGTGGATGGATGTTATCTTGCTGTAAAATCAAGTAATGGATCTGGAAAACAAATTTTGTTCAATGACTTTGATGGTGAAGTTGAAGATCAAGAGGTTGATCTTAAAAGGCTTCAACTAGTCAAAAGGAAAGTTGGCAATTTGGAGCTAGTCAAGAGCATAAAAAGAGAGGTAATTGGCAAAGATGTAATGGATCTATTTTTACAGCATATTGAAGACTCAATTAAGGTCAAAGGAGCAAAAAGGAAGTGTTGTTCAAGTTTACTTTACTTGTTCTATCTCATGTTTGAGCAATTTCATGTGGATGTGTGCAAATTGTCAAGATATGGTAAAACTAGCTACATTGGTGAGCATTGTTTTGATGTTGGATTTGTACTAGAATTCTTGGCTGGTTTTGCTGATGGAAATGAAGATATTGGAGGTTCATTATGTCACTCATTCATGGCCTAAGTCATCAAGGTATGATGGCATCTTATGGCAAGATGAAGATGGAGGCTCATTCATGGAGTATCATGATGGATACATGGCAACATAGGACAAAGAAGGAGGAGACATGCAAGCAAAAGTTGATCACTCACATTTATTGTTCGTTTGTTGTATTTTTTCAGAGAGTTCAGGGTTGGAATCATGGTGGAATCATTTCTTTTACATTCTATTTGATTCTTCATATTCTAGTTACATCTTGATGTGTAAAATTGATGTAAGAAATAGTGAAGCATCCCAAGTGGATAATTTGCACAATTAATGGCTTCTCCCCAAAAATCTTTGGGCAAAGATGCCTCAATTCTCATAGATTTTTGACATTCACATAGAGATCTATTCTTTCTCTCGGCCGCTCCATTTTGAGATGGAGAATAGGCACAAGAGAACTCTCTTTTGATGCCTTCAAGCTCACAAAACTCATGAAATTTCTTGGAGATATATTCACCACCTCCATCACATCTAAGAGCTTTAATCTTGAATGAGAATTGCTTCTCTACATAAGCTTTGAACATAAGAAAATGATCAAACACCATAGATTTAGAAGCAAGAAGATATATCCACGTGAATCTTGTGAAATCATCAATGAAAGTAACAAAACAAGTGGCTCCTCCCTTGCTTATAGTTGATGAGAAATGCACATTTGAGTGGATTAACTCCAAAGGATGCTTGCTTTTGATAGAATATCTTGCAAACGGCTTTTTGTGAGATTTAGCAATATTTAGAGAATGACTTTGGCAAGCCAATAGCTTTGGCCTCTTTGATCATAGAGAGCATGGATTTGTAGTTGGGATGTCCCAACCTCCTATGCCATAATTCCTCCATAGAGAGCTTGTTTACAAGAGCAACATTACAAGCATTCACATACTCATTTGGATCTAGTTTATAGATGCCACCAAATCTAGATCCTAATGCAAGTATCTCATCATTCTTCTTGATAGTGCAAGTATCAACATTGAATTTTACATCAAGGCCATTATCAAGCAATTGGCCAACACTAATAAGATTCTTAGTAAGCGGAAGTACATAAAGAACTTTAGAGAGAGAAAGAACTTTAGAGGATGCAAGCTTCAAGGGAATGTTCCCTATGCCTTCAATAGGACATTCAAAATCATTTGCTGTGTATATTGATTTCTGGACTCCATCATAAGGTGCAATAGAAGAGAAAGAGTCCTTGGAGCTACACATATGTGAAGAGGCTCCACTATCAATATACCATAGGCCGTCCTTCTTGAAAGGAGTAGATGAGAAACTAGAGACCATAAGAGATCCCTCTCCATCACTTGCAATAGTGTCTTCCTTCTCATTGGTAGTGTTGGCTTGCTTGAGTTGATTCTTCTACTTGAAGCAATTGGTGGCATAATGGCCTTTCTTGCCACAATAAAAGCACTTGATCTTCTTCTTCTTGAGCTTGGATGATGAAGCATTAGAGGAATCATCTTCCTCCTCATCTTTGTCTTTGGATTTGACTTTGTCCTTGCTTGAGGATTGTTGATGCTGGTTTTTGCTCCTCCCTTTGTGCTTATCCTTGGCAAAGAGAGCTTTGCCATCATTATGAGTGAGAGAGAGCTTGTCCATCCTCAAGAGCTTGTACTCTTGTCTTGATTCTTCTGAAATTAGCACACTTTGGAGATCCTCCAAACTTGTTAGCTCCTCCTTAATGGCATAGGATTGGACAAGGTTATCAAATTCACTTCTCAAGCCATTGACTCATTTTTTGAACGTTTTTGGACATAACTCTCACAATTCACATCCATAATGCAAAGCTAACCCTAGCATGGCAAGAGCATCTCAATTCCTAAAAACTTGCATTGGATTTATCTAAAAGCTGACTAACGACTAAGACCACACACCACATTTGTTTTTTCTTTTGTCAATAATAAATATTCCTCTCTTTCTTTCACATTTTTTTTTTATAGATGATTTGAGAGGCATTGATCTCTCTCTCTCTCTCTCTCTCTCTCTCTCTCTCTCTCTCTCTCTCTCTCTCTCTCTCTCTCTCTCTCTCTCTCTCTCTCTCTCTCTCTCTCTCTCTCTCTCTCTCTCTCTCACACACACACACACACACAATTGTTCAATGGAGGTATTGAGGGACTAGAAGTAGAGAAGAAGCAAACCTTTTTCAATGGCCATGATTATGATGATGATGAACGTATTGAAGTCATTGCAATATTATCACAGTCTTCGGCTGATGTTGGTAATCATCATATCATGCTCTAACCATTATTTAGCTGCTGATAGCAACAACAACAACAATGTCATATTGAAGGTGGTTAACAATGCATATAATACAACTGGAGGCCAAGATTTTGATCGAATCATCGGTGTGCAGAAAGGCCTAGCTTATCTTTCTAAAGCTAGTAGATTTGCTCATTCTTTGTTGTACAATGATGTCGGGAGTGAACCTACTGGCAGAAATGTATCAGATATCTGGCTCATCGTGGACCCGTGCAATTATACGAAAACTCTTTTTAAATCTAATGGTAGTCGGTATTTGATGTTGTTTTGTGGAATCTCCTTTGGACCAATCTCGAATCAAACTACAAAAGCAAAAATCCTCTACTAGTTCAAAGCTCACATAGAATTCCAAATGGCTTGGGTATGGATGAATCTGCCAAAGGGACATTCCAATGATGAATCAACATTGTTTTGGGGCATTCCTTTCTACGTAAGGGTGAAAGCAAACTTGTCTAATCGATGGCCAAAGGATGTGGCCAAGGCCAAAACATGAAAAGTTCATGAAAATGTAACCGGCAATTTTCTCAGCTATCTTGTAACAAGACAAGCAGATTTTGTAAAGAACTTAAATACCATATTGGGATCAGAAACTCCCTTTAGCATGAGCTTCTTCAAACAAGAGCTCAAAGAGAATGAGCATCAATTGTGGGAGGAGTGTAAAGCATCATTGCATGTGTCCAACTGATATTATGTCTTAGTTTAGGTTAGTTCTTTCTTAAAACTATGGTTAAGAATTGGCTCTCAAGGTTACTTCTTCTTGTTGAGCGCATTGCATTATGGAGATCTTGCCATTGTGAAGAATTCATATCTTAAATTCATGTTTCTCAAAATACATGCATAAGACCCTTTAACACTTTGGTTGGCATATTATGGAAAGTTGGAATGACCTAGCCTACTTTATTAGCACATTATGAAATCTTAATGCAACTTGAAAATGACGTCACCTAAGTTTTGGCATATTATGAGATTTTAAGAGAGGGGGGGAGGGCCTTCCATGGGCGAAGGGCTAAGGAGCCGATTCTTCCGCGACATGAAATCACTTTTTACATTTTTTTTTCATTATAATTTTTTTTACACGCACCTTCTGCCCTGACCCTTCCACGACGTAAAATCACTTTTTACATCACCAGAAGGTGCGTGTAAAAAAAAGTAAATCATTTTATGGGCACCTTCCGGCAACACATCATCACACTGTCGATTAAGCACAATAGATACGAGGAGGCACGCTGTGGTGGTAGATGGAGGATCAGGCGTCAATTTGATCTCCACTACTTTATATCAAAAGAGGGCCAGCACGATTTGCTATCAAACTAGCAGATCAGTCTTGTGTGAAACCCAAGGGTGTAGTTGAGATATTCCAATAAAGATAGTGAGAGTGCAATTCGTTATCACTTTCGTGGTGATAAATATTCCAGGGTCTCCTTCCGCCTATCATGTTGTGAAGAATTGAAAAAGATTATCTATGTTAGATATAGGGGTCTCACGTTTTTTATATCAAGCATCTAGGTGTAAGATGTTGATAGGAACAAATTTGGCATAGATGGCAAATTATCCATTTCCACTTGTAATGCCACTATTGAGCCAAAATAGAGTAAGAGGCTAAACTCGTGCCAATTAGAGTATAGACAAGTGTAATGCTTTTGTTTGATGAAATTTAAGAGGTCCAATAGGATTTAGAGGTGGAACCTTGAGGGGTCCAATAGAATTTAGAGGTGAATGGATCAATGGTCCAATAGGATTAAGAGGTGGCAAAAGTGTGGTCCAATCATAGTTAAGCATTGTGGTAGCTCGTGGATCTACTAGTATCATAGTACTTTTCATTTGGATCTAATTGATTCTGAGATTGAGTGGATGTTGTGAGTAATTGGTTTTCTAGCTTTCTCTCTCTACCCAAGAGCTCATGATGATTTTCTCTCTCTACCCAAGGAGAGCAGCTTGTTTTACTTAGAATAATTTTTTAATACTTCCCACACATGTGAGTGAGAGTTGGAAGTGATTGAATGCATGTAGTAGTGTGTTTTTGCCATAGATTCTAAGATAGATCTTGAATCTCAATCTAGTCTTGATCTTGGTGCATCTACACACCTTAGGAGATCACAAGTACATGTTGTGGACAGCCCACACGTGTGAAATTAACATGGTATCAGAGCCTACCTAAGGTTACCATGCATTTTGATCCATCTGAGTAAAAACTATTCATCAATCTTGAGCTAGAAATTGTCAAGATCCATTTTCCTAGCTATCTTGTCCAATTTTGGATCAAAAGAGATCAATAGGACATTGATTGGGTCTGACCTGGTACTGTACAGAATCAGGTGCTCAGAAACGTGTGAGGAACATCCAATTTCAGTTTGGGAGTTCTCTCTCATGCTTGATCCATTTATCTTGCTTGATAGCTTGTTTTGAAGCTATTTTTGTCTAGTTTCTGATGCAATTAGTTTCATTCTAAGTTATAAGCTTTTGAAGAAGGTTAGGTAGGGCACCTAGACCTGGGTGGACACATTTGGTTTGATCAAGAGGTTGCTTGTTTGATCTCTATTCACAGTTGTTTGGTTACCAATCTCATCTATAAGTGATCTAGACATTGTTTTGAGATCATAGCCAATTTGTTTCATGCAATACCATTGAGTTTGAGTCAAATTTGGTTACTTAGTGTATTTCACACGTGCTAAGAGTAAATGATCCTAACCTTGTCTATAGTCCATCATTTGATGTGAGATAGATCTTGTTTTAGAGAGATTTGAGTAGCTAGTGAGAATCAATTAACAAATAGTTGCAAGATCATAATAGGAGATAGTATTACGTTATCGGATCCTATTGAGAGTGTGTAGCAACATTTATTGTTCATCATTTAAGTTTTCTTCACTTCAAATGTCTTCAATGGGTTCATCCTTGTTGGAACCAAGCGAAAGATTGACCACTTCAAACTATTCAATTTGGAAGATGAGGATGGAGTCCATCTTGATCCTTCAAGATGTGATGGACATAGTTCTTGGCCTTGAAGAAGAACCACAAGTTCTTCAAGAGGTTCAAAAATACAAAAAAAGAGCTAGGATGGCTCTCCACTACATTAAGATGAATGTCTCTAATGAGATATTGAGGGAGATAGGTACTTGAACAACAGCCAAAGAAGCTTGGGATTGTCTCAAGACTATCTATGAGGCTAAGAACACCTCTAGACTTCTCACTCTTAGAAGTCAAATCTTTCAAAGTAGCCAAAAGAGTGATGAGAGTGCATCTAGTTATGTTTTGAGAGTAAAAGATATTCATAGAGAGCTTTCTTGAATTGGTGATTCCATCAATCAAAATGAGCTAGTTCAACCCGTGATAATCAAGTCATCAACATAAAGAGCAATCAAAGCAACCATACCATCAAAGCATAAGACATATAGATTTGGATCAGAATGTGTTCTCACCATCCCGTTTGAACGAAAATAGGCATCAATCCTGCTATACCACACACGTGGTGCTTGTTTAAGACCATAAAGCGCTTTCTTCAAGCGACATACTTTATTTTCTTGTCCCTTCGTTTCAAAGCCTTTTGCTTGATCCATGAACACTTCTTCTTCTAACTCACCATTTAGAAAAGTAGATTTCACCAAAATGTAAAGGCCAACCAAAATGTAAAGCTAAAGCAATAAGTAGATGTAGAGTTTTCCACTTACAAACCGGCGCAAAGGTCTCCTCATAGTCGATGTCTTTATTTTGTGCGTACCCTTTGATCACCAATCTTGCTTTGTGCTTTGCTATACTTCCATCTACATGGTACTTAGTCCTGTATATCCATTTGCAACCAATGGGTTTCTTGCCAACTGGTGGTTCTACTAAGTCCCATGTGCTATGCTTAACAATCGACTCCATCTCCTCTCCCATGGCCTTGACCCAAATGTCATCATCCTTCGCTTCACCATAAGTCAAAGGTTCTTTTCTTTGAATAATGCTCGATAAGAGAGCATAATCTGCTTCATACCTTTCAGGTAGTATCTTCTCTCTTGTTGATCTTCGTAGCTCTCCCTGGTTAGATGATCCTGGAAAGTCATCTATGTCGTGGCTCTCCAACAAATCCTCTCGATGCTGCTTCCCATATACACAAGATTCGCACATCGATTTCAAGTGATCTTTTATGGTAGGCAATCCTGTTACCATCTCCAAATTTCTCATCAAACTGAGGCTTCCCAAGTTCAAGTGACCAAGCCTCTTATGCCACAACTCAGTTTGCGATGGAATGGACGATACAAGTTCATGTTGCCCCTTAATTGTAGCATTCAACCTGTACAATTTTGTATTGGGCTCTCTTACTCCATCCTCAATAACTTTGAACTTTTAGTTCACATCCTTCACAAAGCAACGATTATGGGCGAATTCTACTTTCAACTTTTGATCAGTAATGACTCCAACAGAATGTAGATTTTTCTTCAAATCTGGTACGTAAAGTACTTCCCTAATCATTCTGCTTTTGCCATCAGGTAGTTGGATTGAAACGGTGCCTATCCCCTTGATCTTGCACACCTCACCATTTGCTTGTGAAACAAACGGTCCATTATCCAACACCTTCAAACTACTGAACCAATTATTGTTACCTGTCATGTGTCTTGTGGCTCTTGAGTCAATATACCATGCTTGATCATCTTGATTAGATGACAATGCAGATATGAAGATGCTAGAGTCCTCAAACTCACCCTCATCGACAAAGTTACCTGCTTGTTTTGGTTTTCCCTTGTCTTGTTCCGCCAGGAATTTACGACATTCACTCTTCCAATGGCCCTTTTTACCACAATGGAAGCACTTGCCTTTCTTCTTAGTTTTATTGGAAGATCCTTCATCCTCTTGAGACTTGACAAATTGCTGCTTAGACTTCTTCTTGCCCTTGTCCTTGCCTTGTTTTTGGCATGTTGCAAGTGCCTGTTCGCCAGTGTTTTGACGTCTAGCTTTCACCATTTCTTGCCATTGCTCTTCCTACATCAAGATTCCTGTGAGCTCGTCAAAGGTTCGTAATCTTTCTCTTGATGCTATTCCGCTCACAAACATCTGATAGGGCTCTACAATGCCACACAATGCATTGTGCACCAGCTCCACATCACGTATGGGCTCACCAATAGAATGTTGTTCATCTCTCATTGTCTTGATTCTGGTCATGTACATCTGAATGTGCTCTCCTTGCTCCATGTGGGCACTATTCAACTTTGACTTCAGAAACATGATTCTTGATGGATTTGACGTCTTGAACTGCTCCTTTAGCACATCCCATGCCTGTCAGGGTGTAATAGCATCACAAATGTGGGTAATGATGTGATCCTTCACTGACAAGTTAATGAAGGTCAAAGCTTTCCTCATCTTTTTGTCAAACACTTTGACGTCTGCTTCATTTAGAGGCCTTCTCTCATCACCTGTGACGACTTTCCACATGTCTTTCTCCATTAGTATGTTTTTCATTTTGAATTTCCACACTGCATAGTTGGAAATCCCGTCCAATTTGCTATTTTCACTCAAAATGGACTCTCCCATGTTTGCCATCGCAAAACTGCTTGAAACTTTTGCCTTAGGCTAAGAACAGTATGCCGAGGCCAACAGTGATGTCAGAAGTTGAAAATAATGACCTGCACTTTTTCCCTTACCAGGCCACTCGCCGCTTTTCCACCAATTTAAAAGCCAAATCGACATCGTCTTCCGAAATGCACTCAGTTGTCAACTCCCAACAACGTGCCCAGTGGAATGGTGAAATCACTTCTGGCATACTCCGAACACTTTCTCTTTTTTCATCACTCTGTTTTGCTGTACCGTACTTGTAATTTCATATATATCACGAGAGCAGGATAATGGCCAACAAAGATCCTGTCAGCTACGAAGTTCTAGAGAGACAGTACTATGACCCGCCAACGCCAGAGGGAGCAGGGGACGAACACGAAAATGAAGATTTTCGAGTTGTCTCCCATTCGAACGACAAATCAGATGAAGAAAAATTTGAGAGGCAACCTGTCACCGCAGTTCCTGTAAACCAAGATGGTTCCGGACCGAGCATAGCAGACAAGGGCAAAGGCATAGCTATTCCGAGAGGATTGCCCAGAAGGTCGACAAAACCACAAAGAGCACCAACAAGATATGTGCCAGACAGCTCAGCTTCCACATCAAAAAAATTCTGTGGGTTCAGTGGCGAATCACAAACATTCGAGGAGGTGATAGAAGGTCAAAAAAAGACAAATGGATCCAAGCCATGAATGAAGAGATGGAATCCATGAGGAAGAACCAAGTATGGATGTTGGAGCCATTACCTCGTAAGCGGAAGACTGTCAAGTGCAAATGGGTTTTCAAACTCAAATATGGACCAGACGGGAGTGTGACGAAATACAAGGCGAGACTGGTAGCGAAGGGTTTCTCTTTGAGATACGGTATCGATTACTCTGAAACCTTCTCTCCTGTCGTCATGCATTCATCCCTACATCTGTTGTTTGAATATGCAGCAGCTTATGACCTCAAGATCCACATTGTGGATGAGAAGACAGCCTTCTTGCATGGCGAATTAGACAAAGAGGTCTACATGGATCAACCCCCAGGATTTGTCTCGATTTCACTTCCTAACTATGTATGCAGAATGCACAGAAGCATCTAAGGTCTGAAGCAATCAGCCCGACAATGGTACAAGAAAAAGGATCAAGCCCTAAAATCGTTGGGATTCAAGCCTCTATTGGCTGACTCCAATGTGTATGTCAGAATTACAGATGGGCAGATCATCATAGTGGTTGTTTATGTGGATGACACTTTGATACTGTGTAGGAGTGAACAACTAATTGCTGAGGTGAAGACAGACATATTGAAACATTTTGAGATAGTGGATCTGGGAAAAACCAAGTGTTACCTGGGCTTACAAGTTGAAAGGGACTATGAGGGATGTAAGCTATACCTTCACCAGTCCAGATACACCCAGAAGATCCTACAAGACTTTGGGATGATGAGCTGCAAAGGACCGAACACTCCAATGTTCACAAGGACGGTTTTGACGAATGAAGACTGTCCAAGGACTGAGGAAGAAAGAGAATAGATGCAGCTCACACCTTACAAGAAGCTGATAGGTTCACTGATGTACCTTGCAGACAACACACGTCCTGATATTGCTTATGCAGTATTCAGGATGGGCCAATTTTGCACAAATCTAGGCTTGACACATTGGAAGATTGCAAAACAAATTTTCCAATATCTTCAATTAACGAGGGATTACGGCTTGTGTTATTGTCACGGTGCAAGTCTCAAGATACTATCCTACAGTGATGCTAGTTGAGCATCTCTCAAGGACGATTGTAAAAGCGTCTCAGGGGGATGCACCATTGCATCAGGAGCGACAGTTCTCAAGGTCAGCAAGAAGCAGACCGTTGTAGCCCCATCATCCTGTGAAGCAGAATATGTAGCAGCAACAAAGATGGCCAATGAAATAATTTGGCTAATGCAGTTCCTGGACGAATTGAGCGAAACAAGGAACGAGACACTGGTCTTACAGATGGACAACACCTCTGCAATACACCTGACGAAAGATCTCGTGTTCCATTCCAGGACGAAGCACATCGCGATAAAGTATCACTTGGTCAGGGATCTGATCGAGAAAAAGATGATGCAGACCACCTTCATAGGAACAAAAGATATGGTCGCAGACATCTTTACTAAAGCTCTGGACAAAGGACTCTTTGAGAGGCAAAGGAGCAGTCTTGGGATCATAAAACTATCACGCTTTGAGGGGGAGCTGAAGGAACAAAATGTTCCTGATTACAAAGCTTTGCTAACTTTCAGCCCTTCGCCTGACGAAGATGTTCGCAAACTCAAACATCTGAAGATACGAAACACAAAGAGTTTCGCGAACATGAAAGTCAATGGAGACGAAGACCAACGGTTCACGAACAGTTCGCGAACTCGAAAGATCTATGAAGAGATTCCATTACGGTCCTATACGAGAGAAAGGCGGACGAGGCAAAAGAAACCCGTCCAGTCCTCATGCTCCAGGGAGTACTACTGGAGATTACTCAAATACCCAGAAGTACAGGGATCTGACCTGATGGCATGACGTCAGTAGATACTCCCTTAGGTCATGGCTAAACTACCACTCTTGTAATTTCTTTGGTTAGTTGTAGATGGTTACTCACAATAATCTTAGATTTGCATAGAGAGACTATACTTACTGAATCATGCTTGACATATATCATATAGGATACACAGAGTGTAACGAAGTGAAGAAGTCTGATGCTAGTAAGCAATCAAGACGAACACAGACAGAAGCTCCGTCTGCGTGCAAGAAGACAATCCTATCTAGGACCAGAAGATCCATTGTCCGCTAGTAAAGCGAGACTGATACTCGTGAGAGAATTGCGTTTTCTCTCACGCCAGCGCACTGCGTTTTCTCTCATGCCAGCGCACTGTGTGGATTCGCATGTAGTGCCTTGAAGAAATCAGAAAGAATCAATATAGATTACTTTCTTGTGTGCATGATCTCAAATGTTGAATGCTTATGCTGATATGCTTATGTCTGAATTTTCTTGTTCACTTTGAATTTCGCACCTTGGTTGAAATTTGTAGAATGTTGTATTAATTGTATAAATGTAAATCAGTTGTATCTGGCTACACTCTGGATGATTGTAAGAGTGATTTAGTTGGCAGTTCCCATTGATCGTATCTGAACTCCATCCAAGTCTTGCAAGAGAGTCGTGACCATTTCGCCTTCGCGAAAGTTTTGTGATCGCGATC
The DNA here is from genome assembly GCA_029204225.1 of Diphasiastrum complanatum. NCBI lineage: Eukaryota > Viridiplantae > Streptophyta > Lycopodiopsida > Lycopodiales > Lycopodiaceae > Diphasiastrum > Diphasiastrum complanatum. The sequence goes on from CM055110.1 coordinate 15,259,121, forward strand.
ATTCCGCGAATTCTTCTTCCTCCAACTCTCTTCAGTGGTATCAGAGCATATCACATTCCTTCAGTGGTATATCAAATTCGTTCAAAAACTCCTTTTGAGGTCCTTTATGGTACAAGGCCAAGTGTCAAGCATTGTAGGATCTTTGGTTGTACTTGTTTTGTCAACATCAATCTTGATGATTGAACTAAAGAAGATCCTTCATCAAGGAAGGGCATATTTGTTGGCTATACTGAAGTAAGCAGCTTACAAGGTTTACATTCCTTCAACAAGAAAAGTTTGGCATTTCTAGAGATGCCATCTTTGAAGAAGGCAATGTACCAAAGAAAGTTGATGTTGATGAATCTAACAATCTTCATGTTGTTTCTCCTAACTTTCTTGATGGTGATGGATCTATGGATGATGATGGTGGAGATGCCTTTCCAATTCAAGTTCCAAGAAGATCCTCAAGTCAAAGGGAAAAGCCAACAAGGCTTACACATGATGAGAAGAGTAAACAAGTTTTGGAAGGTACAAACTTGGCTTTACTCACATGTTTTGGTACATCTTCTTATGTGGATGATGTTATGCATATGGATGGTTGTCTTCATGAAATGGATGTCATTTATGGTTCTGGAAAATAGGTTTTGGTCAATGGTTTTGATGGTCAAAAGGAAGATCAAGAGGTTGATCTTAATGTGCTTCATCAACTACAATTGAAAATTGGCAATTTGAAACCTATCCAGAGCATCAAAGAAGAATCAAATGGCCAAGGCACTAAGGATCTGTTTTCACGGGTTATTGAAGACTCAAGTAAAGGCAAAGGAGCAGCAAGGAAGTCTTGTTCAGACCTACTTAACTCATCTAGCTTTATGTTTGAGCTATGTTGTTGAAAATTCTCACTTCTCACTTGTCATTGTTTACTGTAAATAAAGATCAATAATTGGAACAACGCTAGGTTGTATGATTTTCTCTATTCCCTTGGCTTTGTACTAAATGCTTATGAACCTTCTTTATATTTCGAATGTAATGAAGGAAAGATCATCATTTTGGTGCTTTATGTTGATGACATCATTATGATAGGAAATGATGATGAAGGCATAAGCAAAGTAAAAGTTGATTTATCTAGTGAGTTCAAGATGGTAGATCTAGGCTTCCTAAAGTTTATGCTTGGGATAGAAGTGTCTAGAAATAGCAATTGTACTTTTATAATTCAATCGAAGTATGCTACTTCCATTCTTGAAATGTTTGGTATGAAAGATTGTAAGGGGATTGACACCCCTATGGAGCATGGATCTACTTCTTGAAGAAGAAATCAGATGCATTTGACAATTTCAAGAGCTTCAAAGCATTGGTCGAAAATTAGACAGGTAGAAAGATCAAAGTCCTAAGATCAGATAGTGGAGGTGAGTACAAGTCTAATGACTTCAATGATCTTTGTGATCAATGTAGGATTAAAAGACAATTTATGCAAGCTCATACTCTTGCTCTCAATGGTGTAGCTGAGCGCAAGAATCATACGATTGTGGAAAGTGCCAGATCTATGCTAGCTGAGACGAAACTACCAAAAGATTTTTGGTCAGAAGCATGCAATACGGCAGTCTATCTTCAAAATAGAAGTCCTACCATTGCCATACCAAAGATAACACCTGAGGAAGCATTCACGAAGAAGAAGCCAAAGGCGAACCACTTGCAAATCTTTGGATGTAAGGCCTTTGTACACATTCCAAATTAAAAGAGACGTAAACTTGATGTAAAAGCTATCAAGTGTATATTTCTAGGATATGATGATCGTGTGAAGGGCTATAGATGTTTTGATCCAGTGAAAAACAAAATCCATGTAAGCCGTGATGTTATCTTTGATGAATCCAAGATGTATGAAGACGAGGATGCTGAGTACAGCACATGAAGCTATATGGTTGAGATAAATCTTGGAAGAAATTGGCATGAAGCAGAAAAATCCCACAACTTTACATAACGTTAGTCATAGTGGCATTCAGCTAGCAAAGAATCCAGTGTTCCATGCGAGAACTAAACACATTGAGATTGTATCACTTTATATGTGAGAGGCTGCTGAGTCGTGAAATTCATGTTGTTCATTGTAGTACAGAAAAACAACTAGCTGACATTTTCACTAAGCCACTTGTTGGAGAAAAGTTTGATAAGTTTAGATCAAAGCTTTCTACACTTAAAGTTTGTTGACTTTAAAGCTATGTATATGACTGTATAAAAAGTAGACTCTACTTTAAGAAAGAGAGTCAAAATTAAAGTAGAATCATTGTGCTACTGTACCGTGGGTCTTATCAATTGGCCTTGCCACGAGGCAAGTCGACGGGACACGTGTCCCATCAACGGCAACTTGGGTCATGCATGGGTTGTCTGAGTGAACAACTATATGTAAAGTGTAATTTCATTTTGAGAAATACAGTTGCTATGTGAGTTTGCTGTGGAGAGTGTTTTCTGTCTGTGTTACTGTGTAGCATGATCTGTGTTCTTGTTCGAAGCAAATTCTAAGTCACATTACTCTTGATGATAGGACGTATATCATGGAAACTCAAGATTTTGGCATATTGTATGAGGGATCATCATCTAACACTTAGAATTTGCTTTGCACAGGAACACAGATCATGCTACATAGTAACAAAGATAGAAAACACTCTCCACAACAAGCTCACATAGCAGCTGTATTTCACAAAACGAAATTACACTGTACATATAGTTTTTCACTCAGGCAACTCATGCATGACCCAGGTTGTCATTGGCGGGACGCGTGTCCCGTCGACTTGCCTCGTGGCTAGGTCAACTGATCCTTATCCACTGATAGGACCCACAATACAGTAGCACAGTGATTCTACTTTAATTCTAACTCTCTCCCTTAAAGTAGAGTCTACTTTATATATAGTCATATACATAGCTTTAAAGTCAACAAACTTTAAGCATAGAAAGCTTTGATCTAAACTTATCAAACTTTCTCCAACAAGTGGCTTAGTGAAAATATCAGCTAGTTGTTCTTCTGTACTACAATGAACAACATGAATTTCACGACTCAGTAGCCTCTCACGTATAAAGTGATACTGAATCTCAATGTGTTTAGTTCTCGCATGGAACACTAGATTCTTTGCTAGCTGAATGCCACTCTGACTGTCGCTATGTAGTGTCGTGGGATTTTTCTACTTCATGCCAACTTCTTCCAAGATTTGTCTTAACCATATAGCTTCCTGTGCTCCACTACACATTGCCTTATATTCTGCTTCTGTGGTGGAAAGAGCAATTGTACTTTGCCTCTCACTAGACTAGGAAAAGCAACTACCACAAAACTGGAATACATATCCTGTGTGGATCTACGATCATCATAGTCACCTCTCCAATCCGCATCCACATAGCCACACAACTCAGGTAAACCATCATGCTTCCTGTAAATCAAGCCATAATCTGAAGTGCTTTTCACATAACGCAAAATGCATTTAGCTATCTTCCAATGCATTTCCGTAGGTGCTGCCATAAACTGACTTACAATGCCAACAACATAGCATATATCTGGTCTAGCTGTAGTAAGGTAAATCAAGCTCCCTACTAACTGTCTATACAGCGTAGCATCAAATGACTGTGACTCATCAAGCTTAGAAAGCTTCTTACCTGGTTCAATAGGAGTATTTACTGGTTTGCAATCCTGCAACCTAAATCTGTGCAGCAACTCTTTGACATACTTCACCTGTGTTAAACCCACATCGTGTCATTTTTGCCAGACCTCTACTCCAAGGCAATAATGCATCAGGTTGAGATCTGTCATCTTGAATTGTTCCATGAGGTCTTTCTTGATCATGTCTATCATCTCTTGATTATTTCCCATACTAATCAAGTCATCAACCTAAAGAGCAATCAAAGCAACCATACCATCAAAGCATAAGACATATAGATTTGGATCAGAGTGTGTTCTCACCATTCCCTTTTAATGAAAGTAGGCATCAATCCTGCTATACGACGCACATGGTGCTTGTTTAAGACCATAAAGTGCTTTCTTCAAGCGACATACTTTATTTTCCTGTCCCTTCGCTACAAAGCCTTCAGGTTGATCCACGAACACCACTTCTTCTAACTCTCCATTCAGAAAAGTAGATTTCACATCCATTTGATGCAAAGGCCAACCAAAATGTGAAGCTAAAGCAACAAGCAGAAGTAGAGTATTCCACTTACATATCAGTGCAAAGGTCTCCTCATAGTCGATGCCTTTGCTTTGTGCATACCCTTTGATCACCAATCTTGCCTTGTGCTTTGCTATTCTTCCATCTGCATGGTACTTAGTCCTGTATACCCATTTGCAACCAATGGATTTCTTGCCAACTGGTGGTTCTACTAAGTCCCATGTGCTATGCTTAGCAATTGACTCCATCTCCTCGCCCATGGCCTTGACCCAAATGTCATCATCCTTCGCTTCACCATAAGTCAAAGGTTCTTTGCTTTGAATAATGCTAGATAAGAGAGCATAATTTGCTTCATACCTTTGATCTTTGTAGCTCTCCTTGGCTAGATGATCTTGGAAAGTCATCCATGTCGCGGTTCTCCAACAATCTCTCAAACCACTTAGGGAGCTTCTTGTCAGGTGATCGGCTTCTTGGTGAAAATGTATCCCATGGTACATCCTTCTCCTTGCATTTATCACCTGCAACTTTAATCCTTCTTGCACCAAAAGGTTTGTCCCTACCTCTCCAACCTGTCTCTTGAGGTTGAGTAGTAGTATCTTGAGATGTATCCTCATGTTCATCACTTGGAAGGTCAATGAATGGATCATCATCAGGTGGTATCATCACTATACGATCTTTCCCACTGGATGTCTCTATCTTCTCAACATCCTTGTCTTCATACATCTTGGACTCATCAAAGATAACATCACGGCCTATATGGACTTTGTTTTCCACTGGATCAAAACATCTATAGCCCTTCACACGATCATCATATCCTAGGAATATACACTTGATAGCTTTTACATCAAGTTTATGTCTCTCTTCCTTAGGAACGTGTACAAAGGCCTTACATCCAAAGATTCACAAGTGGTTCACCTTTGGCTTCTTCTTCGTGAATGCTTCCTCAGGTGTTATCTTTGGTATGGCAATGGTAGGACTTCTATTTAGCTACACCATTGAGAGCAGGAGTATGAGCTTGCGTAAATTGCCTTTTAATCCCACATTGATCACAAAGATCATTGAAGTCATTAGACTTGTACCCACCTCCACTATCTGATCTTAGGACTTTGATCTTCCTACCTGTCTGATTTTCAACCAATGCTTTGAAGCTCTTGAAGTTGTCAAATGCATCTGATTTCTTTTTCAAGAAGTAGATCCATGTCTTTCGTGACATATCATCAATAAAGGTCATAAAATAGAAGGCTTTACCTAGGGACATGGTCCTCATTGTCCCACATAAATCTGTGTGGATCAAATCCAGGATGTTCTTTGCCCTTGCAACACCCCCTTTATTGAACTTCTCTTGATGCTGCTTCCCATATACACATGATTCGCACATTGGTGGTCTTCTATGGTAGGCAATCCTGTTACCATCTCCAATTTCCTCATCAAACTGAGGCTTCCCAAGTTCAAGTGACCAAGTCTCTTATGCCACAACTCAATTTGCAATGGAATGAACGATACAAGTCCATGTTGCTCCTTAATTGTGGCATTCAACCTGTACAATTTTGTATTGGGCACTTTTACTCCATCCGCAATAACTTTGAACTTTTGGTTCACATCCTTCACAAAGCAACGATCATGGGCAAATTCTATTTTCAATTTCTGATCAGTAATGAATCCAACAGAAAGTAGATTTCTCTTTAAACCTGGTATGTAAAGCAGCTCCCTGATCATCCTACTTTTGCCATCAGGTAGTTGGATTGCCTTGCCATTTGCTTGTGAAACAGATGTTCCATTATCCAACACTTTCATGCTATTGAACCAATTCTTGTTACCTGTCATGTGTCTTGTGGCTCCCGAGTGAATATACCACACTTGATCATCTTGATTAGATGACAATGCAGATATGAAGATGCTAGAGTCTTCAATCTCACCCTCATCAACAAGGTTACCTGCTTGCTTTGGTTTCCCCTTGCCTTGTTCCGTCTAGAATTTGCTACATCCACTTTTCCAATGGCCCTTCTTACCACAATAGAAGCACTTGCCTTTCTTCTTGGTCTTACTGGAAGATCCCTCATCCTCCTGAGACTTGGCAAATTGCTGCTTAGACTTCTTCTTGCCTTGCCCTTGCCTTGTTTTTGGCATGTCACAAGTGCCTGATCGTCAGTATGTTGACGTCTAGCTTTCACCATTTCTCGCCGTTGCTCTTCTTGCTTCAAGATTCCTATGAGCTCGTCAAAGGTTGGCAATCTTTCTCTTGATGGTATTCCGCTCACAAACATCTAACAGGGTTCTACAATGCCACACAATGCATTGTGCACCAGCTCCACATCAGATGCCCAGTAGAATGGTGAAATCACTTCTGGCACACTCCAAACACTTTCTCCGCTGCAATCACTCTGTTTTATTGTACCATACTTGTAGGTACAGTCCGGGTGCCCTTCGTTTGGAGGTTATAGCCTTTCGTTAGGGTCAAAACGGGCAAAGGACCCAAAAATAGGGATTTTCCTTGATTTTGAACTGTTTCTTCACCTTGAAAAAACTTCACTCTTCACTTGTGAAGGAACCAAACTCCCATTTTAGTATGAAATTTTTTAATGAAGTTGAAGGCCAAAATACACTTCAATTCTTCAGGGCCCTTTTCTACAACATCTAATGGCTTATAGCAATCCAACGGCCCACATGAAGCTCATCTCTACGATTGATTATCTTGTATCTAGATCCAACGATCTAGATTTCATTTGGGCATTAAACCAAATCCTTGGAGCTAATACACACTCCTATACACTGAGTCGCCACACTCCTTCATGTCGCACGATCTGTTTGCGGGCTCTTCACGGCCTCTTCTCTTCTTGCTTATTAGCTATGGCTTTACAAAGGTTTTCACTTGCCTTGCAAAACGCAATTCAGCACCTTCTCTAATGCGCGGCAGCCCACGACCTTCTGTGATTTTGATTAGCTGAGCAGGGCGCCCTCCTTCAAACTTTTACAGCTCCAAAAAGAGTTCAGAATGGAGAGAAATCTTTGATTTTGTGCTCCCAAACCCCAGACCAGGGTTTCTCTCACAAATCTCTTCTTGGCTTCCAATTCACAATGTTCCGATAGGCCTATCCTCTTGCTCTAAGGTCGCCCTACTGCTAGAACTCTGATGCTTCGATCCGTTTGTCAAACGGTGTCCGATTGATTGCACACTGACTACAAACACCAAATAGCCTGCCTCGAAATTTCAAAATTTCGTAGGTTGAGGTTCTGATTCAGCCGACAACCCTTGTCTTTGAATCGTCACACAGTCTCAAGCTCACCAAGCTTATGTGTGCTAAACTCTCTGCATCAGTGTTTCTCTTTCCGTCTTCAACCCGCCGTAAACCCCAAACTCTTAGAAGACAGTTCTCCCGAAGCTCTCTTCAATTACGATGTTGTACTGTGTACACTCCCTGTACGACTCTGATACCAAATTAGAATTTGCTTTGCACAAGAACACAGATCATGCTACACAGTAACACAGACATGAAACACTCTCCACAACAAGCTCACATAGCAACTGTATTTCACAAAACGCAATTACACTATACATATAGTTGTTCACTCAAGCAACCCATGCATGACCCAGGTTGTCGTTGGTGGGACGCGTGTCCCGTCGACTTGCCTCGTGGCGAGGCCAACTGATCCTTATCCACTGATAGGACCCACAGTACAGTAGCACAATGATTCTATTTTAATTCTAACTCTAACTTGTTTGGATTTTCAGATTTGGACTATGTTGGAGATGAAATGGATAAGAAATCCATAAGTGCGTATTGTATTTTCATAGGTGATGGAGCTATATCATGGATGTCAAATAGACAAGCCACTATCTCATTGTCATCTAGTGACGCCGAGTACAAAGCACTTACACATTGCACAAAGGAGATGGTATGGGTCAAGAGGATGATCAGGGATTTTCACTTGCTATATTTTCCAGAGAGCCCAATCATCTTTTGTGACAACCTATCAGCCCAAAAGTTGGCAACCAATCCTATCTTTCATGCTAGGAGCAAGCATATTGAGGTGGCATATCACTTTGTGAGGGAGCAAGTTATGGCAAAGCATGTGGAGCTAAAACATGTGTAGCTGATATCTTCACCAAAGCATTGGGAAAGGATTTGTTTATGAAACATAGGACATCACTTGGAGTGTTATCAAAGTCCATGCTAAAGCTAGTTGAAGAGGGAGTGTGAGAGATTTCAACTGGTTTAGTGAAAATTGCTACATTTGTTTATATGGCAATTGAGGCCAATTTCATATTAGACTTAGAGTTTGACTTTTCAAAGTTATTTTAATGTAAAAGCATTTGAATAAACACTTTTGGAAAGTGTGGGAAAGTGTAGAACACGAGTTTTGGAAGGATTCAATTTGAGTAGTAGAAACATTGAGTCTAGTCACAATAATAGTAGGGTTTTTCATTATGGAGAGAAACCAAAGTTTAATCTTAGGTTTGGACCTGCTATAAAAGGTTGTAATTCATGGGAAGAGAGATCACTAATGATCAGGAAGGTGGATCTTCAGAACAGTATGCCATTTATGCTGCCGCTTAACAACAAGCCTCGAGAAATTGGGCCAGAGCACCACTTGGATGCTTTGCATGTGGAAAAAATCATAGAGTTGTAGAATGCCCAAATAAAGAAAAATTTGTACCATTCTGTTGTGATTGTGGATATGGGCATTGCTATAAAGTCTGTCCAGCAAGACCGAAGCCACCACCAGCTACGCAAGATCAATATTTCATTGGGAGAGTTTGTAAAGTTGGTGCCAAAAGCAAAAGAAGTCTTAGCACAAAAGTTAGCTCAAGAAAAATATGAAAACCATCATGAGCCTCTGTTTTGTGCTGGATTTGAAGAATCTAACGATGTACTCCATGTTGGAGCCGCTTGGGAAAGTGAACAAAAGAATATCACTCTGCCGATACAACATAGACAATTTTCTAAAGAAGCAGCCGTGATAGATGGCGGTTCAGAAGTTAACCTGATTTCTACAAAGCTATGTACAAAATGGGACCTTACAAAGAATAAGCCTGCTACTTTTGCTATTAAGCTAGCTGATCAAACGACGGTTCGTCCACGAGGAATGGTGAAAGATATACTTTTCAGGACTGCAGGAGTATAGTTCGTCATTACTTTCGTCGTGATGGACTTACCAGAAGCACCAAATGTCTACCGAGTTCTCTTAGGACGTCCATGGTTACGAGTTGCGCAAGTAATTCATAACTGGGGTACCGGCAAAATTACTTTTAAAAATCGTGAACGTGCAGTTAAAATTGATCCTACGACTTGGACTATCAAGCCAGTGGTTCAAAAAGCGGATGACGATTCATCAACAACGGATCACACTTGTGATCGACCAGAGAAAAAATTGGGAGTTTATTATGATTCTCAAACGGATACTGTCAATTGGAATGAAGCTCTTGCAACAATTGATTGTATAGCAGGATATATGTGTCAACAAGATATTCAATCAGAGATGAGCGAGATTTCCTTGTTAGATCGAACTTTGGATATGCCAATCACAATGTGCTGAATGTAGCCTGGATATCAATGGAACCTATGCCAGATCCAATTGAGGATGATCTCATACCAATGAGCCATTCCTTAACTTATGATGGCAATGCAGAACTTACGGATGAACAGATTCTACATCATATGGATCCGACCAGATTTGGAGTGCATAATGTTCCTGATTGTAAAAATTACAACAAATAAGGATCCTAAAACACTTGAAATGATGAGGAAAACAATAGATTATGATTTCATAAGATTAGCACAAGTTGAACCATCAAAATCCATCAAAAATCTATGCTTGAACCTCACTAAATGGCCCAAATCCTTGAAGAAGGCTTCACACGTGTGAAAGTACGGCCTCCCACAGTCTGAGTACTATACACCAGACCTACATTCAATCCTATAATCATTAGTAATCACAAGTACTCAAACAATTATGAACATAGAGAGCAATTGCACCATTATGAGAGAAAAAACATGAAATTGCTTGATTGATTTTGGTGAGATATCATCACCTATATATACATGATCCATCACGGTTTTGGGCAGGTATGAGTAGCCCTAAACCTATCCCTAATGCTAATTTTGGTGGATCTTTCATCCCTACCAAGTTAGGGTTGGAATCTTGGAGATCCCTCAACAATGCAAAAATTACCAAAAATAGCTCCTATTTTTTCTCCCTTGTATCTAAGCATAATTTGGACTCATTCCAAAGGTTCTAATACTTAGGTCTACTTGAGAACATCCTTATGAATGGAATCCTATGCTATTTAGCACGTGTGACAAGCCACATCATGACCATCTAACTATTTACAGGTCATATGACCTAAACTAGTCAAGCTAGAATTGTGAATTTTTACCTTGATCAATAAGGAATGTGTTGGTCCTCTGAGACCAAGCTCTGACAAACTGTTTCAATCCGTACAATGCTTTGTGGAGTTTACAGACATGATTCTTCATGCCTTCCAGAATGTATCCTTCGGGCTGGATCATGTAGATGTCTTCTTGTATAACTCCATTTAGATAATTTGTACATCAAGTTGATGTACTTCAAGGTCGTGAGCTACAACATTAGATAGGAGCATTCGGATCGACAAATGTTTGACGACTGGACTGAAAGTCTCACTGTAGTTGACATTCGGGATTTGGGTGAATCCTCGTGCTACCAATATTGCCTTCCTTCGATTGATTGCTCCGTTGGCATTGTATTTGATCTTAAAGATCCATTTGCAATCAACAATATTGCAGCCAACAGGAGCTTCAACTAATGACCATGTCTGATTCTTGATCAGAGAGGAATACTCTCTGTCCATAGTAAACTTTTATTTGATTGAATTGAAGTACTGAGAGCCTGACTAGAGGCAGAAAAGCAATGACTTAATTTGTACAAGTATCCATGCCTCTTTCCGAGTGCTAGGATCTTGTCTGTCTTATCAACTACTTTACATTGATCACATTCGAATTCTACTCTATGTCCTAGATTTGTGATTCTGCTTACAAAGAGCAGATTCGTGGATAACTTAGGTACATATAGAACTTTGGAGAGTAGCTTAGATTGATCATTTGCAAAGCATAATCTTACAGTGCCTTCACCTTTAACAGCTTGTGTGCTATTGTCGCCAAGGTGAACAAATTTTTGGGTACTATAAGGTGTATAGGCTCGAAACAGCCGATTAGGCTAGTCATGTGCTGAGTGGCTGCAGAATCCAGGAACCAGGAACTGTCACCATATGCTCCTTGATGGCTGGTCATGAAGGCATCGTGATCCACTTCTTGAATTGGCTGTGAGGCTTCTGCAGCTGCATTTGCTACTTGATTCGACTATCCTTTGCTGTTGTTCTTCGCTTGAAGTATTTGACAGTCTTGAATTTCGTGGTTGTTTCGTTTGCAGTATCTGTAGAACAACTTCTTCTTTGTCTGTGGATTCGACTGTTCCTTGTGTTGAGTTGGTTTCTGGTCTGGCTTTGATAGCTTCGAGCCTTTCTTCTTCTTCTTCTGCTTTGTCGTGCCCTTGTTGGTGTACAAGGCGTGAAAATACACTGAGGAACTCGAGGCTTTGTTCCTTCGGGTGTCTTCCTGCAACAACATAGTGATGACTCTCAAAAGAGTCAATTCTGGATGAGTCATGATGAGCATCACCCAGCTATCGTAAGAACTTGAAAAACTTGTAAGCAGTTGCATTACTGCGTCTTGATCGTCTATGACAGATTCGACAGTGGCCATTTGTCTTAGCAGGTTCTTGAATTGATTAATGTGATTCTGCAAAGAATCACCATTCGTCATCTTCAGGAAGTAGAATTTCTTCTTGAGATGTAGCTTGGAAGCTATATCTCACACTTCATATAGGGTGCTCAAGATGTCCCAGACTTCTTTCGATGTTTGAGCCTCGGATACCTGGCCGATCTGTGTATCCATGATATTGACGATGATCAACGCGAAACCTTTTCCATCCTTCAGCTTCCATCTAGCGATTGCTGCGTTGTCTGCTTTGAGTTTATCTTCTGCACCTGTAACAACGTCATACAATTTTTTTGCCATTAGTACAGTTTTTATCTTAAATTTCCACATATGGTAATTGGCTCCATCAAGCTTGTCCATGAGAGGACTGGCTTTCCCTTGGGAATCCATGTGGAAGAATTAGTCTAGGTGATAGGCAAAACTATTAGTGACCTGAGTATGAAAATTTGATACCAAAAGCAATACAGAACAAGAAGACCATTACTCTATCAGCTAGTAGAGTCTTGTACTGTGGAAGCTAATCAAGCTATGAAGATAGCTCTGATACCATGAATCACTCTTGTGGATCTTTTGTAGATCTATTTATGGTCCTAAATTATAATACTTTCACAAAATATATCCCTAGGCTCTTCAAAAATTTATGACACTCCATAAATGAAGTTGTAATTGGCTACAAATCTTTTCAAAGGTGTAGCTATCGAACACCATGTAAAATTATTCCAATGTAGTTAGCCAACTCCTTAGGACTATACAAAATATGTAGCTTATGTGTTGGATGTGGAAACTCTAGCTCCATTTGAGTTTTCTTAACATTATAGTAATTTACGTTGTTGTCCTCCCAAGTCAGGTATCTGAGATTCCAAAAATCTACTATAGAGAATATATATTTTCTATTCAAATAATAATCAAACTTCATAGTAAACTTTGCTATTGCTTGTAATCATAATGAGTTATTTTTTGCCATCTAAAAATAGCATTCAAATCTAATGGAAAATTCTTATCTTTAATTATAAGTCACAAATACTCTAAGACATACAAGAAATAATTCTCTACTAGTATTTCAAACGATCTAATTATTTTGATTATAAATATATGTCCTTGGACAAGATGCCAAGCTAATCAGTCTTTTTCTTTGCTATTTAGAATTGGCCACAAGATCCACAAGAAATACAACACAACTGCACCAAGCGAGAGAGCGAGAGAGAGAGAGAGAGAGAGAGAGAGAGAGAGAGAGAGAGAGAGAGAGAGAGAGAGAGAGAGAGAGAGAGAGAGAGAGAGAGAGAGAAGCTTTGTGGGTGAGGAAGGAGACGATAAAGATGAGGATGAGAAGAAGTTATAGGGAGTTGCTAGTGTGGTAAATACGAGGCAAGGTGTAGGAAGTGCAATGGTTTGGACAACAATGCCATCCGTTGACCCTTCTCTCTGCAACTGGCCATGATTTTTTATCCCACCTCATCACTCCAGGTCGCTCTCCATCCTCCTCCCACCACCACCCTCCTAGGCACCTCACCTATTTCTAGAGCACCTGTGTCTAGAGAATGAAATTTTTAAAACGTTTTTTATATGCAAGTACATTTTGAAAACGTTAAAAAATGCAACTGTGAGAATGGGTTCTAGGCACTAGCATGTTTGTTGTGGGCGCTCTATCGATGATCAAGTTGCCCCCACCTTGTGTTGCATATCACAAGCTCCCAGACATTCTTGGCAATCATTTTCATAGATTTTGCTATGGAGACACTCCAGGTGACCTGATCAGCATCTCATATTGCTCCAAAAATCACTCGTCAACGTTTTTAAATGACTTTGAATACTATCTATTGTTTCTATTTAACAATCTTGAATAGTGTGTTGTTTTGTATACTCTTTACATATTTGTTCCATATATTCTATACAAATTTGTCTTGTTCAAATTTATTACGTACAAATTTGGTCTGTACATGTACAACAATTTTGTTCAGACATATCTACATGCATATAACATTGTCTTCATTGCAAAAATGTATGGACTGTGACCAAGTGAGTAGTTTTAAAAAATTCTCTATTTGTTCCATGCTCTGATTATCATGTGATTGGACACATGTATCATTGGGTTTTTTCTTTTTTGGCTTTGACCACGCAGGCCACCTCCCCACATAGACACTATCACTCCCAAGACAAGGTTTGATCTCTTTGATCCTCGACAACAAGCAATGAAAGTAGTGGTAATTGTTGATGTGTATTACCCTTCGTGGATGAAAAAAATAATCATCAGCTGAAAGTTTCTGGAGAACATTTTGGGCGACAATCACACATTAATGATACTGAGTGCTATGATTGGTTCTAATTCAGAAATGCCAACCATGATTTAGCCAGCAAGTCAAAGATATAGAGGTTATGGATCTCTATATCTTGCAAAACACTTTCTCACTCGAATACTAAATTCTAAATTTCTAGTACCTTGAGATTTTATTATGAGTAATTGCATTTTTTTGACAATTACTGCTGGTTTTGTCGATTTTGTTTCCATTCTTTATTGGATCACATAAGCTATTTAAAAAAAAGGTTTTGAAGGTTTTGATAAGTTCAACACTAATCAGGGTGGGAAAAGCTAGCCCACACATGGGGCAAGCCAGCCCGTGCATGAGGCAAGCTAGCTCGAGCACGTGCACTGAAGCCCTTGCGATAGTGTCTTGTCCATGAGGCACCGTCGAACGATGTCAACAACATGCGAGCTCTGGGAGACTAGGAGCACCTAGTGTTGCAACACCTGGCACACCAAGTGTGAGCGCAAGTGCCAATGTGCTGTTGGCTGAAATTTTTTCTAAGTTAAAAAAGTCGTGCTTTACCCGATAGGCTTGTTGCCTTGTCATGAGAGAGCCCAAAGCAAGGAGACATGATAGGCTATCTGCCCTCTCACGAGAGGATTGTTCATGCGTCCCTCGAGGTCCTACCAAGTATATGATGAGTGAACATGGCTGATCAGTTAAAAGAAATGCCACATCCTAAACAAAGTGGATCGCACTTCTTTGACCCTCAACATCTCCATGTCAAAGATAGTTGGACAGTTGGAGAGACCAACGTGGAAGTTGGATTGGAACCACTGTGGAGGTTGTGTCAAAACACATCATGAATTTCTTGGTTGTGACAAGAACATTGGGATTAATGAAGTTTTGATGAAGCCTTGGCTGCAGACATGGGCACACTACATGCATTCCATGATGGTGTCTTATCACTAGTTGCAGCCACCTTTTGCGCTAGCACCTTTCGGCCAACCAACGTTGGTTTGGCTCAACCAAGTGTGAGTGTTGGAGCCTAAGGAAATGCCAGCATGGGATGAGCTTGCCCGTGCAAACACCCTTGTGTGCATGCCATTAGCCGGGCACTGGTGCCGATGTGTTGTTTGTTTGTGAATCACTAAGATCCAAAATTATCTATTGATCTTTGGTATGCCAAGACAACACAATTAGCACCATTGGAAATGTAGAAAATCAACATCTACTTAATGAAAGAGATGTAAACTCAATAAGATATTGATCAAACATCAAACATATCATAACATGAAGTTGTTGTCCCACAAAAATAGTAAGTTATTGTATTTCACATGTGTGAACCCAATGAACCATATATCAAAGCATTCTACACACAAAATTGCAAGACATCATCAATATAGTGCACCAATCCATTGATGAACCCAAGAGAACTCATGCATAAGCATGAAATGAGATAGGAGAGACAAGATCATCCTCTTCCCATGACTTTACATCTATTTATAACAGGTCCATGCCTCATTAATGAGCTTGGTTTCCCTCCATATCAAAAATCCTACTATTAATGTGAACTAAATTCAATGTATCTAACATTCAAATTTGAATGTGTCCAAATGCTTTTAGACTAATATAACTTTGAAAAGTCAAACTCTAAGTCTATTATGAAAATTGGCCTCAATTGCCAAATAAACAAATATGACCAAAATATCAAACTAGTTGACAATTTCTCACACTCCCTCTTCAACTAGTTTTAGCATAGATTTTGAGAATACTTCAAGTGAAGTCCTATGCTTTGTAAACAAGTCTTTTCCCAATGCTTTGGTAAAGATATCAGCTACACATTCCTTTGAAGAAACATGTTGAAGCTCCACCTCCTTTGCCATGACTTGCTCTCTCACAAAGTGATATGCCACCTCAATAACTTCCCTTGCATTTTACCTTTTGCAATCAAGACATCCTTCCTTTTGATCATACTATGAGAAATTGGCAAAAATCTAGCTTGGTATTTTTTATGATAGAAGTTTGTAAGTGAATCTCACATGTGTGGAGGATGTTCCCACGTGTGGAGAATTGTAAAGTAAATAAAAAGTGTTTGATATAGGGGTCTCATAGAGTTTCATAGTCAAGCATTTAGGTGTAGGATGTTGATAGGGTCAAATTTGGCATAGATGGCAAATTATCTATTTCCACTTGTAATGCCACTATTGAGCCAAAAAAAAGTAGGAGGCCAAACTCGTGCCAATTAGAGTGTAGACAAGTGTAATGCTTTTGTTTGATGAAGTTTAAGAGGTCCAATAGGATTTAGAGGTGGAACCAGGAGTGGTCCAATAGAATTTGAGGTTTGCTTGAAAATGGTCCAATAGAATTTAGAGGTGCATGGATCAATGGTCCAATAGGATTAAGAGGTGGCAATGTGTGGTCCAATCATAGTTAGGCATAATGGTAGCTCATGGATCTACTAGCATCACTGTACTCCTCATTTGGATCTAATTGATTTTGAGATTGAGTGGATTTTGAGTGTAAGTGATTTTCTAGCTTTCTATCTCTACCCGAGAGCTATTGATGGTTTTCTCTCTCTACCTGAGGAGAGCAGCTTGTTTTACTTAGATTACTTTTGGAACACTTCCCACATGTGTGAGTGAGATTTGGAAGTGATTGAATGCATGTAGTAGTGTGTTTTTGCCATAGGATCTAAGATTGATCTTGAATCTCAATCTAGTCTTGATCTTGATGCATCTACACACCTTAGGAGATCACAAGTACATGTTGTGGACACTCCACATGTGTGAAATCAACATGGTATCAGAGCCTTCCTAAGGTTACAATGCATTTTGATCCATTTGAGTGAAAACTATTCATCAATCTTGAGCTAGAAATTGTCAAGATCCATTTTCCTAGCTATCTTGCCCAATTTTGGATCAAAAGAGATCAATAGGGCATTGATTGGGTCTGACCTAGTACTGTACGGAATCAGGTGCTTAGACATGTGTTAGGAACATTTAGTTTCAGTTTGGAAGTTCTCTTTCATGTTTGATCCAAAAATCTTGCTAGATAGCTTGTTTTGAGGCTATTTTTGTCTAGTTTCTGATGCAATCAGTTTCATCCCCCAATAAAAAGCTATAAGCTTTTGAAGAGAGTTAGGTAGGGCACCTAGACCTGGGTGGACACCTTTGGTTTGGTCAAGAGATTGCTTGTTTGATCCAAAATCACAGTTGAATGCTTACCAATCTCATTTATATGTGATCTAGGCACTGTTTTGAGATCTTAGCCATTTTGTTTCATGCAATATCATTGTATTTGAGTCAAATTTGGTTTCTTAGTGTATTTCACACGTGCTAAGAGTGTTTGATCCTAACTTTGCCCATACTCCATCATTTGATGTGAAGTAGATCTAGTTTTGGAGAGATTGAGATAGCTAGTGAGACTCATCTCACAGTTTGTTGCAAGATCTTGCATAGGAGATGGTAGCACACCATTATTGGATCCTGTAGTGAGAGAGAAGCAACATTTTTTGTTCATCACTTTTATTTATCTCCACTTTACATGACTTCAATGAGTTCATACTTGTTGCAACCAAGTGAGAGATTGTCTACTTCCAATTATTCAATATGGAAGTTGAGGATGGAGTCCATCTTGATACTCCAAGATGTGATGGACATTGTACTTGGGATTGAGGAGGAGCCTCAAGTCCTTCAAGAAGTACAAAAATACAAGAAGAGAGCTAGGATGGCTCTCCACTACATTAAGATGAATGTCTCTAAGGAGATATTGAGGGAGATTGGTGATTGTTCTACATCCAAGGAAGCTTGGGATTGTCTCAAGTCCATCTATGAGGCTAAGAACAACTCTAGGCTCCTCACTCTTAGAAATCAAATCTTCCAAAGTAGTCAAAAGAGTGATGAGAGTGTATCTAGTTATGTTTTGAGAGTCAACGATATTCATAGGGAGCTTGCATGTATTGGTGACTCAATCAATCAAAAGTGAGCTAGTCGAAGTCATTCTCAATGGCTTGAGGATGTTTCCACGTGTGGAGAATTGTAAAGTGAATAAAAAATGTTTGATATAGGGGTCTCATAGAGTTTCATAGTCAAGCATTTAGTGTAGGATGTTGATAGGGTCAAATTTGGCATAGATGGCAAATTATCCATTTCCACTTGTAATGCCACTATTGAGCCAAAAAAGAGTAGGAGGCCAAACTCGTGCCAATTAGAGTGTAGACAAGTCTAATGCTTTTGTTTGATGAAGTTTAAGAGGTCCAATAGAGTTTAGAGGTGGGGATAGGGGGAGTTCATAACTATGATCCGGGGTCAAGGAATCCAAGTACATACTCCTCTACGCTGAGGACACCCATAGCAACCCTCTAGTTTTTTATGGCCCGCCCCCAATCAGCTAGTGACTGGAGTGAAGTCGTAACAAGGTAGCTCGGAAATGTGAAAAAAAAAATGGAAGTCCTCACTCAGGGAGAGTTCATAACCGATCTGGGTCATAGGATTTTCAACCCTTGTTTAGACCCAAAAACTACTTTGTAACAATTTGACTGGTATAAAGTACTTATGAAATATCTTCTTGTCACAACGTTTGAGTAAAAAACCATGGCGAGTAATATAGTTGTAGTGGTAGGATGGTGCACGTTCGTTCGCCAGGAACCAATCACTAGAATTTGTTAATTCCCAAATTTTTAGTAAAATCAAGATAACTATAGGATAAAAGGTTATATTTATGTCATTTGCTAAGTATTTTGGTTCGTTCCCATTAAGATTCTGTAGTAAATGTGTAAGAAATCTCTTCATCAAAATGATTAGGAAATTTTTTTTTCCATCTCGCGCATTCACAAGGTAGGTAAATGTCTCGCGCTGGATGAAAAAAAGAAATGAAAACCCAATGCTCCAGCACCATACATGACAGTTGCCCGCCATTCAGGCTCTCCTTTATCAAACAAACAGTATTCTGTCAGCTCTTAGAGTACTAGGACAGCTTGTGAGCTCGTCCCGCATTATCTTTTCCTGAGGAGTCAAGGTAGCTTCAATGACGAGTCATCATCCAATAGAATTTAGAGGTGCATGGATCAATGGTCCAATAGGATTAAGAGGTGGCAAAGTGTGGTCCAATCATAGTTAAGCATAGTGGTAGCTCATGGATCTACTAGTATCACTGTACTCCTCATTTGGATCTAATTGATTTTGAGATTGAGTGGATTTTGAGTGTAAGTGATTTTCTAGCTTTCTCTCTCTACTCGAGAGCTATTGATGGTTTTCTCTCTCTACCCGAGGAGAGCAACTTGTTTAAACTTAGATTACTTTTGGAACACTTCCCACATGTGTGAGTGAGAGTTGGAAGTGATTGAATGCATGTAGTAGTGTGTTTTTGCCATAGGATCTAAGATTGATCTTGAATCTCAATCTAGTCTTGATCTTGGTGCATCTACACACCTTAGGAGATCACAAGTACATGTTGTGGACACTCCACACGTGTGCACATACAAGCATCTCCATGAAACTCCAGTTTAAGACCTGTGTTTATTATCAATTGACTCACACTAAGTAGGCTCTTAGTAATAGATGTAATGAACAAAACATCCTTCAAATGAACATTCCTATTTGTAGAGAGTGAAACAGAAATTGTGCCAATCCCTTTGATTGCACACTCACCATCATTGGCCATGTAGATCACCCTCTTGTCATCTCCATATGCCAACAAAGAAGTAAAATGCTCCTTGTGAAAAGTCATGTGTGTGCTTGCTCCACTATAAATCCTCCATTGGAACAATATCTCCAATAATAGAACTCAAACATGAAGACATCACAAAACCATCATCATTTGTGTTTTGAACATCAACACCATCCTCATCAAGAGTTAGATTACCTTGCATGTCTCCTTGATCTCTCTTCTTTTTGTAGCAATCACTAGCAAAGTGACCCTTGATGCCTTGAATAGAAGCACTTCAATTTAGACATATCTTTCTTCTTACCAAAAAAAAAAGACTCACCATGATCTTGCCCTTTAGGCCACTTGCCCTTTCCTTTTCCCTTGAACTTGCCTTTGATTAACATTGCCTCCTCACCATCTTGAGATGATGTTGTAGATCCACCTCTTGCTTGAAGCCTATATTCCTCATTGATCAAGATCTCTTGAAGATTTATGAAACTTGGCAAAGTTTTTTGAATAGTAAGACTTTGTACAATGTTAGCATGAGCATCCAACAAACCATTAACAATAACTTGAACAAGCTCTCCTTCCTTAATGCTCAAAGGTATTAGGCCGACAGGTTAGAGCCCGTTCCCCAAGAGCTTAACCCATTCACGTTCATGCAAGGAACACTCAGAACCACAAGCCGCGACAGATATGGAAACAACCAATTCCTGGACCAAATGGTCCCGACAGCATACCGCTAGCGCCACGGACCGAATGGTCCCGACGGCATACCGCTGGCGTCCCGGGATACGACCCTCAACTATATGCCAAGTTAAAAAAATTTGAAAGCGGCCTTACAACTGGCGCTTTTACCGAACACTGAAACCTAGAAGGTAATCAGAGTCAGTTTGAGGAAGATCCCACTTTAGTGATAAATCTGAGAAGGTTACATTTCAAGTGTGTGACCGACCCTAGTCTCCGGGGCGCTAGCATGCCAAGGCGAGAGCCATGACAACATTCCAGCAAGGGAGGCTGAGACTTGGTTGGAGCTCGCCCTGAGTCGCAACCCGCACTCCCCTATAGTATTGGTGTGATTCAGCACCCCTCCTCATACCAAGCACTCTACCCAAGCTGGTAAAGCACATTTTTCTCTCTCTAGGATTTTCTCTTTCTAGAAAGTCATTTTCTCTCTCTAGATTTTATTGATCCCCAGGCTTCCTTTAATCATGCCTAGATCGTGTGAGGTGATTGCACATCGATCTGAGCTCTCTGGACTCCGCTAGAACTGATCAAAGATTTTCAGCCATAGGAACTTGGCACCGGCTGGATTCTGGTCACAGTGGCGCCGGGAGCGGCGCCGGCGCCGTTGGCGCCGGGAGCAGCAGGGGCGCTGCTGGCGCCGGGGACATAGCTGGCGCCGGAAGTAAAGCTTGTAAAGGTGGCTTTACAACATCCACCCCACCTTTATAAAATCTGATGTCCTCATCAGATGTCAGATTAAGTACAGGTGTCTCCCAATTAAAATAACTATACATTTAAGCTACTTGGCACAGTACTCAATTTACTGGCCACTTTTTATTAACATTGAAGCTGGCACACCACAAGTCGGAGGCTCAGCTCCTTTGTTTGGGAAAAGCGTAGATTTGTTATCGCTTTCGTAAAACCCGAGAACCTTATTAACTGGTGACAGAGGCCTTTCTTTGAAATGTTCGTCCCTGTCGCTTCTGACTTTCGACTTTGGAACTCCTTTGAGCTCCTGATTTGTCCTTGATGCACTTTGTGTTGAGCTCCCTGAGCTCCAGATTTGTTCAGTTCCGCACAGGTATCAAGGCTCCCTGAGCCGAAGGATTTATCGTTTGATTGTCCACTTTATGGTCCACTCCGTGCCTTGTTGTTTCTGCACCTTGATTTCTCTCCTTGTCCCAGCCTGATCTTGATACTTTTTCATCTTGGCTCTTTAAGGTAGGCAAAGATTGAGTACTTCGCAATGCACCTCTCACTTAGCTTGAAGTAGCTCTTCGAATCAGCCCAAATGTAACCATTGACCTCGTGGAAAAGCCAAAGGGTCGCACCAGTTTGATCCGCATCCGAACTATCTCTTCGCGTTTGTTTGAAGCACCATGTCCGTCGCGCAAAACTTGACTTTCACAATTCCATCACTGGTCAGTTGCCTCACAGTCAAAACAAGAAGTGTACATCGAGCTTGGTTTCAAGTAGCTCTCTTTGAATCAGAAACATGCACCCAAAGTTTGCAGTAATCCGATCTCAAAGCAAACTATCCCTTAGCGTCCGTTCGAAATACCAAGTCTCTCATGCAAGACTCAACTTTCACAGTTCCTTCATTGATCAGCTGCCTTACACGTAACACAAGCCAGCGCACTCATATGTTTCCTCATCATTGCTGGTCCAGAGAAAGCCTATAACAAACTTTCCTTTCCTCAACAAAAACTTGTCAACTTATTAGGTCCAAAGTTCGCCAGTCTCCTCGTGTGAGTATGGCTAGGTCACCTTGAATTTGCCCCCATTTTGATCAACTTTCATTCAAAATTTGCCCCAAGAGAGAGGTGTGTGTGATAGTTCCCCTCCACTTATAAAAACAGCTGATCGGACTTAGAGTAGGGTTCTTCGGACAAAAAGCCTTTCCAACACTTTGCTTCCCATCTGCTAGGATTACGGCTCGATCCAACTTGTTGCCAATCTCTAAAGAGGATCCTAGTCTTTTCCCCTTTGAGAAAAAACCCAACTGATACTGGATATCACCCATGCTCAGTGAGTTTCAGTTCCGAAGGTGGCCGTCCCAAAATGAAGACCAACTGCTATAGAAGATCTCCCCTGAAATTGCCCTTTCCAACTTTTGACTTCCTGCTTGCGTCTGGTGGGCATTGTCGCAAATGAAACCAACCCAAGAAACAGGCTAGCCATCCATCCTTTGCAAACATTGAGTCATTTCGTTGTCGTTCACGTGCGAGTACTTGAACTGCAAATCCGCCGCACAGATTCTGGATATCGCCCATGCTCAGTGAGTTTCAGTTCCGAAGGTGGCCGTCCCAAAATGAAAACCAACTGCTCCATAGAAGATCTCCCCTGAAATGGCCCTTTCCAACTTTTGACTTCCTGCTTGCGTCTGGTGGGCGTTGTCGCAAATGAAACTAACCCAAGAAACAGGCTAGCCATCCATCCTTTGCAAACATTGAGTCGTTTCGTTGTCGTTCACGTGTGAGTACTTGAACTGCAAATCCGCCCCACAGATTCTGTAGTCCTCTTTGTTTGATGGTATCAGTCTTCAAAAGAAAAGGTTCCTTCTCGGGCCATCAGCTCCTTGTATCACAAGCAATCATGCAAACCAGGCAAAGCACGAGTACTAAGACTCACCACGAATACATACAAGTAAGACACTCAGGCAGGTTTACTAACAAGTAACAAAGACAAGGTCCCCCTTTGAGATGGTCCTGCCAACGGACCTTTGCCTGGCCGCGCCCATACAAATCGATCACGGAATCAGCCCACATAGGACACCCCTCCAACTATCCGTGCTTTCACCATTAAGCAGCACATTGCCTCAGTCACGCCCCACCACTTTTTGGTCGATAGCCCTTATAGCAAAACAATCAGCAGCTATCCCGCACCAGCAGCTAACCACCCGTGCTTTATACCCGAATTCGAACAGCATCTTTGTATCAATGGTTAACCCGTACAGTTCGAATATGTCGCCCCGCACCCCACAAGGTACAGACCGTGCTTTCACCTCCCTACGCAGCACTTTGCCTCATCCGTCCTACGTGCAGACAGCGCCAGGCCCGAACCGCGAGAACTGACCATGCTTACACCTCAAGGGCAGCACCTTGACTCATCAAGTCCCCCGTTCTGCCGACCACCCCGACCGTGGACGCACCCGTGCTTACACTGTGGGCAACACCTTGCACAACAGTTGTCTTGATGAACCCCAAACCGTGGCCATTTCCGTGAGATCCGCATAGCTGACTGGCCAGTCGGCTCTGATACCACATGTAGCGTAGGCATCCCAAAGGGATCCGGGAACCACGACTTAGCTTCCCAGCCTTCAACTCTTGCCATCCAAACCCACTTGACATACAAGCAGCCAACTCGCCAACAACGATCAGACTTAACCAACTTGAAGTTCTGAAAACCAACATTGAGATCCAACCTGGCGCCATGCCAGATCGGGGGTCCCGATGTGGGTGACTTCCCTCCAAGCAAGCCACCCGACATACATCAAACTTAACCAGCTCGAAGCTTTGTTACAAACGAGTAACATCCATTCCAAGCAAGCGATCTGACTTACATCAGACTTAACCAGCTGAAAGCTTCGTCACGAGCGCTGGAAGCCAACCTGGCGCCACGCCAGACTAGACAGCCATAAACATGTAACATCCACCCAAGCAAGCTATCCAACTCAACTGACAGGTTAGAGCCCGTTCCCCAAGAGCTTAACCCATTCACGTTCATCCAAAGAACACTCAGAACCACAAGCCACGACAGATATGGAAACAACTAGTTCCTGGACCAAATGGTCCCGACAGCATACCGCTGGCGCCACGGACCGAATGGTCCCGACGGCATACCGCGGCATCCTGGGATACGACCCTCAGCTATATGCCAAGTTAAAAAAATTTGAAAGCGGCCTTACAACTGGCGCTTTTACCGAACATTGAAACCCAGAAGGTAATCAGAGTCAATTTGAGAAAGATCCCACTTTATTGATAAATCTGAGAAGGTTACATTTCAAGTGTGTGACCGATCCTAGTCTCCGGGGCGCTAGCATGCCAAGGCGAGAGCCATGACAACATTCCAGCAAGGGAGGCTGAGACTTGGTTGGAGCTCGCCCTGAGTCGCAACCCGCACTCCCCTATAGTATTGGTGTGATTCGGCACCCCCCCTCATATTAAGCACTCTACCCAAGCTGGTAAAGCACGTTTTTCTCTCTCTAGAATTTTCTCTTTCTAGAAAGTCATTTTCTCTCTCTAGATTTCATTGATCCCCAGGCTTTCTTTAATCATGCCTAGGTCGTGTGAGGTGATTGCACATCGATCTGAGCTCTCTGGACTCCGCTAGAACCGATCAAAGATTTTCAGCCATAGGAACTTGGCGCCGGCTGGATTCTAGTCAGAGTGGCGTCGGGAGCGGCACTGGCGCCGTTGGTTCCAGGAGCAGCAGGGGCGCTGCTGGCGCCGATGGCGCCGGAAGTAAAGCCTGTAAAGGTAGCTTTACAACAGCGGGGGTGAGGTGGCCTGGGCAGCCGTGATGGAAATGGTAGGCCCAATGGTCACAGACTGTCCTTGTATGGGAGTAGAGGCGAGGGAAGCATCAGAGGCAAGGGAAATGGGAAGTTCAGTGCGAACAGCAACAGGGGGTGGAAGCGTAGCTGATGAGGTATGCCTAGTACGTTGTCATGACGCGGAAGGCAAGTCAGGAATTACGATCTCGCTGCGTGGACGACGACGACTATGAGAACTTGAGGCCTAGTGAGATGACTCGGCTGGTGCTTCTTCGTAAACTAAAAGCACAAAATTCAGGTGGAAGTCATGGATTCTGTTTTCTAAGTGAGAAGCGACTAAGAGGGACAATAGAGAGCCAACGGCGAACTGCTACTTTGTATTGGCCTTAATAGCTCGCTTGAGCTCACCAGAAACAGTCTTGAACCAGTTATATGGTTCAAGAGGTGCTTTGGCCAACTTTATGTGGGACTCCACTATCCTTGAAGGATTTGAGATGTGATGCGGTCTTTCCTGAGGTTGCCAACCATCAGGAAATGATTCAACAACTGGGCAGCGGCGTGGATGGAAGGCTCAGTGACGGCTTCCAGATGGTAGCCATCATTAGTCCAGTGCAGATCGTTGGTGAGGTCGATGTATGGCTTGATGGCCTGTTTGGCGTTCTTGTGATTGGGTGAGGCTTGCGTACCGGATGAGATTCCTATAGCTGCAAATGCAGCCTCAGTGACACGCACCTTGTGTGTGGCTTATTGGAAGGTGATGTAAAACTTGGATTTCTCTTCCTTCCACGTACTGAAAGCAGGAGTGATGAAATCCATATTGATGCGTCCCGAAAAGGCTCTCTCATGAATACCCATTACAGTAAGTAGAGGCTCCGCAAGGGTCATCCATTGAGTGACCATGCTTGTGATAGGAAGAATCATGATGTCTGTTGCAGATGGGACATCACGATGGATGGTATAGCGCGGAGACTGGGAAGTATCAGTAGACGACATAATGATCAGAAAGGGATTATAACCGCATGAGAGTGTATCAGAAGGCAATGTAGGAAATTTGGAAGGCTTTGGTCGCAAGAAAAATTCGCAAGAACTTCGCTAGCACAAGTGAGGAATGAATCGAATTTAGCCAACTTATAGGTGAATTTGGTGGGTCCATTACACTGAATAGTAGTTGGGCTGATTAGTTCTGAACAAAAATTTGCAAGCATGTACAACCCTGTAAAAATAGGCTATAAAAATCTCGAAAAAGGTTTCTAGAGATCTGAACCTATCAGGCGAACATTTTTCAAAGCTGGCGAAGGATGAACCTTTGCCCATGAGGGTCCTTCACCCAGGTACTGTCATAAAAGTTTTTTTTTCAAATCTGAACCTATGGACAATCTAATTTTGACATTTTAAGATCATCTAGCAGGTCGGCGAAGGTTTTCAAAATGGCATATCACTGAACATTTGCCTAACTCAAAAATTGAATTTTCTCTTGTAAGAAACCTTTGCCCACCTCAATTTAGATAAATCAAGGGGATGTACAGTCTGAGAGCTCAACGAAGGTATCTGAAATTGTATTGGCCAAATCTGTCCAAAACAATGGTTTTCTAAGTCATTTTCCATTCAAATATTGTGCTTCCTTTCCCTTATGTTGATGACTTCCTGACTTTTGCTCATCAGTCCTTCCTTATATATATATATATATATATATATATATATATATATATATATATATATATATATATATATATATATATATATATATTTTAACTGTCTTTTTTCAAAAACAAGTCAACAAATCAATTACTGGAAACAAAAAACTAAAAACACATAAAATGAAAAATATATTCAGATCAGGCTTGCTGAACTGGCGGAGCTAACTGCCGAAACTTGCGTAATCGGCTGCCATTTACCGGAGTATCAAATCGTTTTCCATCCAAGTGCTCAAGAATTACTGTGCCATAGTTCAGGATTTCCTTCACTTTATACGGGCCTTCCCCAGTAAACTTCAACTTACCCTTGATCAGCTTGGTTTTGTACATCAATGCAAGATCTCCTGCTTCCATATCTTTCTTGTGCAATCGACGATCGTGCTATGCCTTGCGGCGGACTTTCTCTGCTGCTAAGGCATGAACTGCCATCAATCGGGTTTCACATAATTTGTGCAACGCTTCATGACGAAGTTGTAAAGACTGATCATCATTGAATCGTTCCGTTGCTGCTATGCGTAAAGATGGGATTAAAAATGCAATTGGCATAACAACATCTTCACCATAAACCAGTTGAAAAGGTGTTTGATTTGTACTATTTTTGTAAGCGATTCTGAATGCCCATAATACTGCATACAGTTTATGTTCCCAATCAGAGCGACTCGCTTCAATTGTCTTTGTAATAGTGGTGCAGAGAACCTTATTGGAAGATTCAGCTTGGCCATTCCCTCTGGGATAATAGGGAGTACTAAATCTGTGTATAACAAAAAAATCTTCCAGTAAACACTTTATTGTTTGATTAACAAAGTGTGTACCCCGATCACTGACAATTTCGATCGGACATCCAAACTTGATTATTATATTTTCATATAGAAACTTGGCTGTAGATTTCGCATCAGCCACTTTGACAGCTTTGGCTTCAACCCACTTGGTCATATAATCAGTTGCAACGATAATGTAGCAGGCTTGAGATCCTTGAGCGGCGGAATGAATAGGACCAACATAATCCAGTCCCCATTTTTCAAATGGTGCTTGCAATAAAACTGGATGTAAGGGTTCATAATTCTTTATGGACAATGCATTTTGCATATTCTCATTGATCCACGTTTGCCCTAAAATGAGTTTGATGATGGGTAGTTGAAGGCAATTGAAAGTGGGGTTAAAGGTTAGACACGATGATTTTAAAGGGAGAACAAATGCTTTTAGAAACTATTGGAAAGAGAATAATTTTTTAGAGAGAGGCGAAAAGTATAAAGATCGTGAAGATTTAATGTAGGAGAGAGAGAGAGAGAGAGAGAGAGAGAGAGAGAGAGAGAGAGAGAGAGAGAGAGAGGCGGCGGCGGTGGCCCGGGGATGAGAGGAGTTGGGCACGAGGGAGTTTTTCATGCTAAAAATTTAGGGTTAAGATTTAATTTTCATAGTTTTAAAATGAAAAATAACAATAGAGAGGGGGGGGGCTGAGCACGAGGAATTGAGAGCTTTTGCTAGAAATTTAGGGTTAAGGTTTAATTTTGAAGATTTTGAATGAAAAATATCAATATTACACAAGTGTAATGAATATCTCTTGCCTATTTTGCTCTTTTTTTAAGCATTTTAAAAAGCAAAAAAATCATGTGTTTTTTTGGCCCTGCCTTCAGACAAGGTCCTTTGTAATCATATCAAACATTGACGTGCTTGTGCTTGAAATTAATTTTTATTTTTTTTTTAAATTTACTTTTTTTAAATTAGGTTAATTTCTAAGCTTGCCACATAGTGAAAACATATTTAGGTAAAGGACGAAGCTCGTTTTAGGGAGAAATTCGAATATCTGAAATATTTTAGTTTCGTAAATCCGCACTGGGTTCTTCTTTCCTGTACGTGTGGGTTTATGCATGGACGGTAGGGTTCTTGCGTGGCTTTTTGCGTGGATGGTTCTTCCTTGGCTTTCTTCATGGATGGCAGGGTTTTTGATGGCCTGCACGCACACGCGTCTGTGAACTTCTTTGCTCTAATTTCATATGCTTGACCGCGCCCAATTTTTGCTTTCACTTTCAATCCATTTTCAAGATCAATATCCGTGATTTCCAAGATCAATACCTGTGAAAAGCTCGATATCTGTAAAGATTCAGGTACACATCAATATCCGTGAAGACTCAAATATAGAGGATTAACTTTGTATGTCAGAACAGGTGTGTGATGTTTTGTTAAACTTTCTGTCCAAAAAACTTTAGAATATTGGAGAATTGTTGATGTGCCTGCAAAATTAAAAGCTCTTTCCGTATGTTTGATGCATCTGTTAGCAGGGTAGTCACCATAGCTACCACAGGGCTTGCAGCCCACAAACTGGGTAGTGGAAGGCCAACGATCATCGCCATAGCTTGGATCGTGGTCCTCCATCATGTGCTCATATTTCTCAACCAGGATTGCCCAGTAGCCATGCAGATAAAATAAATTCTCTAAGTAAACTTTCTCTTTCTAGACTGATCTTTGAGTCACGAGCAAATGAATGAGAGCTGATTGATTATCTTCGTGAAACTCTGGCATTCCTACTAGAGATTTTGTTGGCAGCTTCCCAGCTTCTGTTTGGATGGATTCCTTTGGCCCCATCAGCGCCCATGCTTGCAGTAGATCCAGTGCACATCATGTTTGCAAAATATACAAACATGCTCAAAAAAAGGTGCATTAAAATGACATCGCTTTCTGCTTCGTGTGTATGCATCCAACTACTCTAGAAAAAGCCTCTTGCTTGAATGGCGTTGTGATTGGGCCAAAAGGTATACAGGAAATTAAAATGAAAGGCGCATTAATACAAAAAATATTTAATTTGGCAAAGCCTTTGTCGGTGCTGCAAAATGAGGACCCTATTGCGACTCAGGCAACTTTGGCAAAATTTGAAGGTCGTGGTCAATTTTGATCGATGAGCATGGTTACGTACTTGAATATGAGAAACTATTTGAGTAGCTTTGTAAAAATAACATCACGTTATATATTTGAACTTGCGTTCCATTTTCAAAAGCAGTACATATACATATACTTGTACTTTCAATTTTCATAATTCGTAACTATGTTAAATCACTTGTGTAGAAAAAAACCATGTTTTTCTTTTAAACACTACATTTAATATATATTTCAGAATTGTATTTCTAGTTGTTTATTTATTAGGTTCAGTTTCGAAATTGTTAATTTAGATTGGCATGTAATTTTTATGGTTGCACTTATTTATCGTACTCTAATATTTTTAACATTGTAACTTAGCTTCCCGTAATTTCTAAATGTTACTGTAACTAATTAAATGTACATAGTTTTGAAACTTTGCATTTCTTTAAGTTGTATGTGCTTTTTATAAGGCTGTAATTCTATTGTATTGATTTGAATGAATTCCATGAATGGTAGTATTGTATTTGGGTATTTCTAACATAACAGTATTTTTATGATATAAAAACGTACACGTGCGCATGCACATGCACCCATGCACGCACGTGCGCGCGTGCGCACACACACACACACACACACACACACATTATACAAATTCCATATGATATAGGTGTTATATATTTAAATAGCAGAATATATGTCTCTTTGAATTTTATAAAAAAAACTATTCTGACATTGTTACAAAACTTATCTCTTATAAATTGATTTGTGTGGTGGTTGCAGATACTCTTGGAATTCTAGTTGTTGTTTTGAGAAAAAACCTAAATCTTGTGAATTGTACACGTACAAACCTTTTTCATTCTCAGCCCAAATCGACATGTCACACGTGCGCATCTCTTCCAAAACTATCATTAATTCCGAGAATAAGTTGCTACTTGAAATTAGCATTCCGAAAGCTATCCCTGGTCAGTTCCCTCATTTGCTATTACTACCTCATCATGATTACATTGTATGTTTTCATGATCCACAATTCCATATCCAATTGCGTGAATCCTATCTTTATCGTGTATATGCACACTATTGTCAAACAATGACATGTATCAATTAATTCATCTAATATCAAAGTGCCAGTATGAACTTGCCAAAGCCGGCCATGGTCACAGTACAACTAACGAAAAAAATCAGTGCAATCAAATTACGAGAAACAAATACACAACTAGAAGTTAGTGAACATTTTTTTTGTGACCTATTTCGAATCCCATACAATACTCGGAACGTGTACGATTTTCCCGTACTAACCCCCCATGCATGTTTTCGTATTATAAATAAAAACTTACCATTCGACCTAAACCAAAACCTGTTGATTTCACAAATAAAAAACCATCAGTTCCAAGCATTATGCTATTTCATATGTGAGAAAGTTTTGTGCTCCTCTAATAATGTATTACCCATGCTCTGGACTAGTATTGCAATTTGTATTTTCCAAGGTTACCACCCAACAACTGAATCTATTGCAATAAATCGGGCCTCCTTCATAGCTCGCACATGCATTACAGATTTATTGACTGTTTCACATAAACGTTTACAATAGAGCATATACTCTATATCTGATTCAGCTCCTCTATACCTAAAAACGAGCAAGTACTTATTGGATTTAATTGCATTTCAGGTTGGTGCCTTTACACCTACACCTTCTATTTCCCTGCCTTGCAATATATTTGAGAATACCATAATTCCAACATTCGATGTGTGTGACACCCAAGCTATTCAGGCTACCTTGTGCATTGCAGTTCCATATAACAAACGTAAATTGCCAAAGCAATTGCGGCCCCAAAAATGTCCCAAAGCTGAAATTCAAAATAAGCATGTCACACACGATCATAAATTTTGCCAGGCGGAACTAGAACAGGCCCATGTAACGGAATCTGAAAACAAATTGCAATATATGAATCAGAATCTAGAACTGACAAAGGAAGCACACATTACAAAACTTGAAAATGTGCGCAACAAACATGTACATGCTATGCATGAAATAACGATTCTAAAGGAATGCATTGTAGGCCTTGAAAAAGAACTATCATTTACAAGCACAAATATCAAGAACAACCGATGTGCACTTCGAGTTCCTTCCGTGTATATTCCACCAATAAAGAAGCCATCTACATGTTTGCAATTACAAAAACGTCATCAAACACTACCTGCTCAATTTGCTTTTGACTGGCCTCTAATCCCTGGCGAATTCCAGACCTTTAGACAAGCACATACGAGTCTTTCAACTTTTATCAATCAATTCGCACACTCGAATGATTCATGCACACGCCTCGTTGGGTACTATGCAAGTTACCTGCTCAAATGGATGGCAATCAAACTCCAAAAGGAAGTCATCCAAGGGGACTGGTTCAATCCTAATTTGTCGTTACCAGAAAATAGTGATGTTCATTTGTACATAAAAGTCCGAGACTCTTGTCTCAGGGATCACATCGTGCTTGCAAAAATGATAAAGTTTAGTTTTCTAGAGGGCTTCCATACATGTTTTTATGATGTGAATGGTAATCATTTTGAATGAATTCTATTATGTAATTGTGTATTAGCGAATACTTGTAATTTAAAATAGATGAACCATGACATACATACCATTTTGTATATTATTCTTTTTTGTAAATGTTGAATTTATACATTTTGATATATTTTTTCTTGTATAGTTAATTGACATTCTCGCATTACAAACAACATCATACTTGTAAAACCACGAACGTGTACTTTCTTGAAACATTTCAATATAGTTTTCAGAGTTATAAATGACATTCAATTTCAAAAGATTTTTTATTGTACTCGTATATTGGTAGACCTTTTCAACTTCAAAATCTGCAAAACAATAAATAAATTCAATTCCATAGAAAATTCCCAAATGCACTTTCTTGATGTAGATGGCATTCATTTTGAACAAGTTGTGCTATACGAACATCATAATTTTTTCAGATGCACTTTCCTGATGTAGATGGCATTCATTTTGAACGAGTTGTGCTCTACGAACATCATTATTTTTTCTATAAACATTCCATTTATACTTTCATATATATTTTTGTATATAAAAAATTACTATTCTCGTACTTTACCATGAGCTGATTTCTCAAAACTGCATTAGTACACCTACAATGCATTACAGTAACTTTGTTGACATAACGATACAAATTCTGTATGGATTATAAAAAATACATGCAAACCATTTTCTAGCATGATGTTTTCCAAGTTTTATTTATGCAATAATACATTTGTTGTTAAGAAATCCATTACTAGTACATGATTTATTTTCCACAAATCATTAACATAGCTTCAAACAAAGAAATGTCCTCGTCATAGTATCATACTTCGATTGCCTACTTTTACGACATTAATTTTTGCATGTTACTGTTAGCTTCAATCTCTTGATTTACCTCAATAATGACTTGAACTAGAAAATTACAAACACAATAACACATGAACTTTGGTTAATACTTTGTTATGTCATTTCACATATTTGAATCTATTTTAATGTAATAGTTAAATTGCTTAAAAAAAAAAATTGTTGCAATATGTGTGTGTGTGTGTGTGTAAAAAACCTAACAACCATACATAATTCATCCATGCTTTTTCATAGTTTAAACTAATAGCATAATGTGTTGTTTTCATGTAATAATAAATAAATTAGAAATCTACAGACATGTAATTAAATTTTGTAGTTGTGTTTATAGTCTACAACCATTATGATCCTAGCAACTTGGAAAAGCAAACATTGAAGTACAATAATTCTATTTACGAGATAAAATTTATAAATAAATGAAGTCTACTTTTAAGATTTTCAGTTAGCTTTATAACATAATAGCAGTATTTCATAAATGCCCAAAAAAAACTTGAAGACTTCATGTTGTCAGGTGTTGTACTTCTTTGTAATTATCATACATATTTGTTTGTCTTACAAATATTAAGTTACAAATATGTACGTACAAACCAATTCGAAAGACATACATTATGTCCATATTTTCATTCTATTTTACACTGATTTTGGAAGTCATAAAATAGTGATCCGAACTTGTAGTTCCTAAGTTCCATTCATGTCGATTTGCAGGTGTTGTTGTTGGTATCCCCATACACCTGTTTCTAAATTTTCAATCTTCTTGCTTTTCAACATGGATGTTAAATCAATGATAAACTTAAATACACAATCCGAATTTATAAAACATTTTCCTGAAAACACAGATATTTTTGTAGTATTTGCATTTCTTACTAATTTGCAAAAGCAACCACATGAATTAAGACAACTTATTATAGAACTTTTTACAAATTCCATAAATACGGCTGATACGGAGCAGCTTGGTGGGAAAACAATTTCTTTTCAAATAAAACTTTTACAACACTGCATTGAAATATTCTCAATAGAAATATGTATTTTGATAACATACGAAATATAACTCCGACATGTATATATTCTGATACATTTTGTCTATTTTGGTTAGCAAAACTATTAAAATACGAAATCTGTATACGACAATATAATCTGACATCTCATAACATTACTAATTATTCTATATGCATAAATGAAAACCATCTATGCATAACTACATTATTTGTCCTTACAGATCCACCACAAATTTATCCTTGCAAAACAAACGAATGCATGTTATTTCATAGTCCACAAAATCACACTTCTGCATACAATTGGACAACGAACATGTTACACAATTTAGAAAGTTTCAAAATACAACACCCAAACTCATCTGCTCGACATATGACAACTATTTTCAAATCACAATACCCACATATTTTTTGTACAATTATCTACCATATTTATAAATTTAAAAAGGTCCATGTCCCACAAGCTTTTGCTATTCCCGAACATAACGCTCTTACTAAAGCTTCTCATAACCAAATCTCACGTGAAAAATTGGTGAACCGCCACTTTTCGACAAGAACCAGAATTGGTTCTTTGCATCAGATACTTACTGACTCACCTATTGCCTCACAATAGACTATCATTACAAAATTTAGAGCCCTATATAGAGACATGTCCTGCACATATACAAGTATTAAAAATCGAATTACAAGATTCAAAAGAACTTCTTGTTCTTATAATAGTAATATGCATAGAGAAGATATTACAATTACAAATTTCTATGATCGTATAAATGATACTCCGATATATACATGTACTAGTTGTGAATCAAATCACTTCAATTTCCAAACTCGAATATTAAACACGGAAGAACAAACTTATATTGCAGGTCTTAAACATATACCATTATAGATACAAAAATTACTATCAAAATACATATGTATACAATGTCGTAAAAGCATATATGCAAATAAAATGCCAAAACTTATTTGCCCAGACCATGTATCAAATAACTCAGAATTGCCATCAGTTGCAGAATTAAATGAACTAGAAGAACATTTGGTTGCACCTAGAATTGCGTTCATGCAAATCCGTGATTTAACCTACAAAGGGCAATTAGGTGTAAAAGGTAGCATTGTAAATGTAGTTGCAAACCTTGACAAAATACAAAATATACTTCCACATTTCATAGATGACAATGCATCCCTTATTGTGGCTCTTAAAAAAAAACTAGAATACAAATCAAATTACATGATTGGAAAAGTCAGACCTTTAAAACTAATGAATGCAATACTTGATCTACAACATACACCACTATATTCTACAATAAATGTACACATAAATCCAATGTGGATATCGCATTACCAAAATACCATTGCCACTCCAAATTCTGAAACAATTCCACCTCTATCAACACCAGAAAATACAATGAACACAGCTGATGAACCAATTCTTGATGACACGGCCATACACCCATTCCATCATACCAAACATATTATTGATTACGAAACTATGTACAAAGTAATTGCACCTTGTGAAGGTGTTGAGGGTATTCCCAACAAAGTGTAAATAAATAAAATCCTCCAATAACATGTGTTGCGAGGGCATGGCATACTACGTGTATAAGCCCATGGCCCAATGAGCACGCAATTGAAGTTGTAAATAAAATAAACTTGACTTGGGCCTTGTAATTAAAATGAAACTAGAGGCCCAATGTCATTTTTAAACTTAGAGATCACTTTTTAGAGTTGGGTCCAAATTGGGACTCACATGAATCTTGTGATTTCTAATGTACTTTTTGTGGATCCTTGGATCAAGTTGGGTCCAAGATGAATGGATAGGATCATTGTGAAGATTAGCCAATAAGATTGAGGGGCAAGGGCCTTCCCCATTTTATAAAAAGGCACCATTTGTGCACTAATTCCATGCTTAATGAGAAGGAGGAAACTCTACCATTTTTGGAAGAGAAGCATCTTCATTTGCTATCCACTACTTGCTATTGCTCTTGATTGTGTTTTCTATTGCTTTCTATTTCCATGTTTATTGTTTGTCATAGTGAATGTTTTTCCATTAGCAAGCATAAGGAGCATTTGAGCCAACCTCCACCCTCATTCTCTATCTCTCTCTTTCTCTTCAATCAAAACTATGATGAATGTTAGTGTAGAGGAGTAGAGTTAAAGAGGAGTAGTATAGTGGTGAGTAGAGTTAAGGTGAGAAAGTAGGAAATTAACTAAAAGTAGCATCTATGCATAGTTAGGCTCCTATCCAGTGATCTAACTTTGTTGACAGGCGAAAGGGCTATACTATGAGAGATCTTCGACCCCATAGTGGCGCCAATGTCGGGGATAGGTTTCCACTAACTAGTTTAGTTGCATTTTAGCTATTTTCTTGCTTTTTAGAGTAGTTTAGGTAGATTTTTGGGAGTTTAGAGTTAGTTTTCTGTATTTTTTTGTGTTTGGACTATTCACAGCCAGCGGAGGAGGTGTGAGAGGGTAGAGGAGGCCCTGAACAACCTCTAAGGGCTTGAAACCCAAACCAATCATCCAAAAAACTCAAAAAACACACCAATCTGTATTTTGGAGGAAAAAAGAGCCAAAAAAACTCGCAGATTTTTATATCTCCAGAATCAGTGGGAATTAACCCTTGCATGACTAGCAGCAGCTCCAGGTATACTGTCCCAGACCTACATAGAAACCTGCAAGAGTTAGTTCCAAGCAAATTGTAAAAATCAAAGAAAAATCATAAAAAATTCAAAAAACCCTTGAGAATAAAAAAAATAATTCAAATTTTCTTAAGAACTCTCGTAGAGCCCTTTGAAGTTCCATCTCAGTGAGACCAAAACACAGAGAAGCTTGCAAGAGTTAGTTTGATGTATAAGTGCCTGTGCGAGAGTTCTCAATGAAAAAAAGACGGGAAAATACCAGTGAACCCTCGCAGACAGTGAAATTTTCAGTTCCAGTGGTCAAGAACTCTCATAGAGGATTCCATCTCAGTGAGACCAGGACACAAAAGATCTTGCGAGAGTTAGTTTGCTTTCAGTGAGCAAAAAATTGGACTTAAGTGCTAAAAAGTCACTAAAAAATGAAGATCTAGCAAATCCTTCTAGTAAGAACTCTTGCAGACCCTCTCAATTGATTTAGAATGTTAAATTACATCTGTGATGAAGCCTGCAAGAGTTAATATGAAGATTTGGTGAAGATCAAACACAAAAAGTGATTTTGAACCCTCGCAGACAGTGAAATTTTCACTTCTTGCAAGAGTTAACTCTCACAGAGAATTCTATAGTGAGATTTGACCCAGATCCAGCTACTATGAAGCTTGCGAGAGTTAATTCCAAGAAATCTGAAAGATATCAAATTTTTTACCTGCAAAAATAGCTAAAGAGCCCTCGCAAAAGCCAACCCTCGCAAAAGATAACCCTCGCAGACCAGATCCAGCTACTGTCAAAATCTCAGGTCAATCAGTGCAAGGAGTAAAAAGCTATCAAGGAAAAACTACTGTAAAAGGCCTAAAATTTATTCCGGCCAATCAGATCGATCATATCCTTGAAGATCCAGACTGCATCCTACTGTATAAGCAAGATCCAATCACTTTGGGACCCACCATCGGATGAATGTGAGATCAGGATGATCAATAGCACAAAGGATAGCAAATCAGACACCACACCTTCCCAGATTAGCAACTGTGCAACAAGAGGCAGAACCGGAACCAGCACCAATGGATCCAATGGGCCAACCCGTATCTGTCGCACCCTTGCATGCAGTTCAGAGAGCACCATGGATGGAGATACCAAAATACGACGAATCATTAGATCCCATCCGATTCCTCTAGATCTACGAGCAAGCTTGTGAAATCTATGACGAACGGACACATGTAGAGAAGCTGATGTTATTTCCTATGTCCTTACTTGCAGTGGCTCAGGATTGGTTTTGTAACCTGTCAGAGGAAGAGAAATCCACTTGGGAAGTGGTCAAAGCGGCTCTCATTACGCACTTTAAGCCAAGGAAGTTCTTGGAAGACCCGTTTCTCCTGCTGAGCAAAGTCAAGATGGGAAAACGAGAAAGGGTCCGGGACTATATTGAACGGGTCAAACATCTACGATCCGAGTGCAGTGCAGCCCTGACTCTCGATCATGTGGTTCCTAGCTGGATTACCACGAAGCATCAGAAGAGTACTGAAACGACGGGAGCAGTATGCTACTCTACAAGAAGCTATGGAAGATGCCATCAGGGAAGAGGATGAGGGATCTGACAACGAATATCCTTCCACCCACACTCCTACTCCCTCGATCGCATCATCATCATTAAACGCATCCGCTCTATCCACATAACTGTTGTTGGAGCAAATGACAAAATTACACAAACAGCAGATGGAGCAACTTACAACACAGTTTGACCAAAAACTATAGGCCTTACAAGGAACTGTAGTAGTAACTCCGCATCAACTAGAACCAAACCAGCTACAGTATCCTCGACGAGAAAATGTATGGTGTTTAGTATGCATGCAAAACCATACAGCGAACGAGTGTCCAGTCCTAAAGCAAAATCTAAGACTGACACATAGATTCTACCATCTATGCAATGCAACATTGTACGATACGACATTTTGCCCGTTTAACCCCAGGGTTGTTCAATAGAAGAGAAGTCCTTATTAGAATTCTTATCCTTATCATCAAGGGGCACCTAATGCGGCACCAAGGTACGTGCACCCAATCAACCACAACGCATGGCCTTACCTGCTCCACCAGGGCCAGCCAATCAACAAGTGGCCCATATAAACCTGACAACAACGGAATAAGAAATGCGAATGCCACCTCAACCTGAGTAGTAGTAGTGGTACGGACCAGATGAACCATTTATGGATCCTGCCATAAATGAATATGTTTTGGCCTATGCAGCTCAAACTCAACGTCAAGGTGGAAGAAATTACGACTGCTACGGATGTGGCAAGGGACACAAAATTGCATAATGTCCCTACAAGGGACAATATACAACCTCCTACCAGGATTGTGATTATGGACATTGTTTCAAGAATTGTCCATTTAAACCTGGAACCAGTGCACCTCTTAACCTCATTGTCATACAACAAACATCAGTTCCAGCGGGGATGCCATGGAAAGGTCGACAAGACCACGCTCCTGTGTTAGCTATTATGCGAGCACAGAAGAGGAAGGAAGTGGCTCCCTCACCACCACTATGGGTCACTGACGACCAACCCTCAACTTCAGTGCCATATCCAAATGTGAGGGAAGAGAGAAGGCAGTACCAGAAAATAAGACACTGGGTACAAAAAGCACAAGAGGAGAAAAAAGAGCAAGAATGAAACATTCCCACAGAACCTCCAGTCGGCGTCGAACAGGAACCGCAAACGGGCTCACCACTACACACTGATCAGAATGTCTTCTACTAACAAAGTGATTGTTGGTAGAGATGTCATTTTTGATGAGAGAAACATTCCAAAGGTGTCTTAAAGCATGATTGATGGTAAAGTAGATGGATCTAACATTCTTGATGTTGATGAGAAGGATCCTACTTTGGATGGTGGTGATGATGGACCTTCATCAAGTCAAAAGCCAAGGAGAACATCAAGAGAAAGACAAGTACCTTCAAGGCTCACATATGATCAAAAGGGTAAGCAAGTAGTTTCTGGAAATTATGTTGCTTTCCTAACCTCTTTGGATGAGCCTACAAGTGTAGATCAAGCAAGGAAAGAAGAGGAGTGGATCCAAGCAATGGATCTTGAGTATCAATCTCTTATGAAGAGTGGAACATCTTTTGGAGGATCTTTTTGTGTACATGGAGCTATGCAAGTGGATGGATGTTATATTGCTGTGAAATCAAGTAATGGATCTGGAAAATAAAGTTTGTTCAATGACTTTGATGATCAAGTTGAAGATCAAGAAGTTGATCTCGAAGCGCTTCAACTAGTCAAAAGGCAAGGTCGCAATTTGGAGCTAGTCAAG
The DNA here is from genome assembly GCA_029204225.1 of Diphasiastrum complanatum. Taxonomy (NCBI): domain Eukaryota; kingdom Viridiplantae; phylum Streptophyta; class Lycopodiopsida; order Lycopodiales; family Lycopodiaceae; genus Diphasiastrum; species Diphasiastrum complanatum. The sequence continues at coordinate 15,298,981 of CM055110.1, forward strand.
AGCATCAAAGGAGAGGTAATTGGCAAAGGTGTTATGGATCTATTTTTACAGTATATTTAAGACTCAAGTAAGGTCAAAGGAGCATCAAGGAAGTGTTGTTCAAGTTTACTTTACTTGTTCTATCTCATGTTTGAGCAATTTCATGTGGATGTGTGCAAATTGTCAAGATATGGTAAAACTAGCTACACTGGTGAGCATTGTTTTGATGTTGGATTTGTACTAGCATTCTTGGCTGATTTTGCTGAAAGAAATGAAGCTATTGGAGGTTTGATTATGTCACTCATCCATGGCTAAGTTCTCAAGTGTTGAGCTACTTGGTGCCAATACTTGGAGATTGTCAATTTTTGGTGAATTCATGGTCATTTTCTTGTGTCAAGTAGATCTTGAAGATGGACTAGTGCAAACTACTTGGTTTATGGAGTCATGTGGTTCTGGATTTGCATCATTAATGTACTCACCTACTCATGGATTTCCAAGGTTTGATGGTTTCTTGTGGCAAGATGAAGATGGAGGCTCATTCATGGAGTATCATGGTGGATACAAGACAACAAAGGACAAAGGAGGAGGAGACATGCAAGCAAAAGTTGATCACTCACATTTATTGTTTGTTTGCTGTATTTTTCTAGAGAGTTCAGAGTTGGAAGCATGGTGGAATCATTTCATTTACATTCTATTTGATTCTTCATGTTCTAGTCATATTTTTACATGCAAAATTGATGTAAGAAATAGTGAAGCATCCCAAGTGGACACTATTCTCTATATCAATTATGGTTGTTTCTATTTTGAGCATTACATGATCATTGAAAGGAGATCTATTCTTAGGAAGAAGATCATTCTTATGATGGATCAAAGTTCTATTGGCAAAAACTATGCTAGGAGCATTGGAAGCTAGGAAGGCGAGTTTTGAGGTACATCATTGGAACTCGAGATTTTGGCATATTGTATGAGGGATCATCACCTAATCTTTTTGGATTTTCAGATTCGGACTATGCTGGAGATGTAATGGATAGGAAATCCATTAGTTCTTATGGTATTTTCATAGGTGATGGAGCTATATCATGGATGTCAAAGAAACAAGCCACTATCTCATTGTCATCTAGTGAGACCGAGTACAAAGCTCTTACACATTGCACAAAGGAGATGGTATGGATCAAGAGGATGATCAAGGATCTTCACTTGCTGGATTTTTCAGAGAGCCCAATCATCTTTTGTGACAATCAATCAGCCCAAATAATGGCATCCAATCCTATCTTTCATGCTAGGAGCAAGCATATTGAGATACAATATCATTTTGTGAGGGAGCGAGTCATTGCAAAGGAGGTGGAGCTTCAACATGTGTCTTCAAGGGAATGTGTAGCTGATATCTTCACCAAAGCATTGGGAAAAGACTTGTTCATGAAAAGTAGGACTTCACTTGGAGTATTATCAAAGTCTATGCTAAAACTAGTTGAAGAGGGAGTGTGAAAGATTCAACTAGTTTCATCACATTTTGTAATATTTTCATATTTGGCATATTGAGGCCAAAACTTGTTTTAGACTTAGAGGTTGACTTTTCAAAGTTCATTAGTCTAAATTTCATTTGAATAAACACTTTTTGAAAGTGTGGGAAAGATAGAATGCGAGTTTGAGTAGATTCAATTTGAATAAGTTGGGTACATTGAATCTAGACCCAAAATTGGTAGGGTTAGCATTTTGGTGGGAAAGCCAAGTGGCCAAATAGGGTTTGGACCTGTTATAAAAGGATGTAACTCGTGGAGAGAGTCATCTTCTCTCTTCTCTATCTCATTTCATGCTTATACATGGTTCTCTTGGGTTCTACTATCCATTGGTGCACTATCTTGGTGATTGCTTGCAATTCTATGTGTAGAATGATCTATATTTGTTATTTTTGGATCCACACGTGTGAAATACAGTAGCTTGCTGGTTTTGTACAGACAACAATAGTAATAATCATTTCATTCAAGTTTGATCAAGTTCTATTAGTGTTTGCATCTCAAATTGTGTGTAGATGCTGATTTTTTCTACATTGGTGAAATTGGTAGTGTATTTCTCTTTCTAACCAAAGATCATTCAAGTAGATTGGATCTTAAGGATCTAAAATCTTTCACAAGAATCACCAGGTGGCTCCTCTTGTTGTTGGAATTTCATTTTCGGATAGTAGTTCGCAAGGGAAAACAACACTATATGGCAGATCATGTGTCACGAATCAAGGGAAAGGAGATTGCAACCCAACCCGACGATGAGCTGGCAGATGTTGCCTTATTTTACGTGGATATAGTACCAGAATGGGCTTCCGACATTGTTGAATATCTAATGTGGGGCCAACTAGACAAATCACTACCAAAGGCGGAACAACGAAAATTGATCTTGAACGCTAGACCTTATCAGCTGATTGCCGGCCAGTTGTACCGAAGAGGTCCAGACGGAATTCTTCGGCGGTGTATTCTTCCTCATGAGACCACCCAAATCATTTTGCTTTCACATGCATGGGTGGAGGTCATTTTGCTTCTGACATTATAGTTTGCAAGATCCTGCAATCAAGACGTTGGTGGCCAATGATTCATAAAGACACGGAGGAATACTTGAAAAAGTGTGATGCGTGCCAAAGGGCAAGGAGACCAACGAGATTGAACTATGATCTACTACACCCAGTATTAGCCCAAGCGTCATTCGAAAAATGGGGATTGGATTATATTGGTCCAATTCACCCTGCAGCAAGGTGTTCCCAGGCTCGATACATAATCGTAGCCACAGACTACCTCACCAAATGGGTCGAAGCAAAGGCAGTAAGAGTAGCTGATGCTAGGACCACTGCCAAGTTCCTTTATGAAAATATCATTGTGCGCTTCGTATGCCCGGTGGAACTAGTCAGTGAAGCCATTTCATCAACGAGACCATTAAGGTCCTGTTGGAGGAATTCTTCATGATCCACAGAACTAGTACGTCTTATTATCCTCGTGGTAATGGGCAAGCAAAATCATCCAATAAGATCCTATGTAGCTTGCTCACGAAAACAGTTGAAGCTAGCAGATCAGATTGGGAACACAAGTTGCATGTTGCACTGTGGGCATTTAGGACAGCATATAAAGGGAGCACTAATCAAACACCCTTCCAATTGATATATGGTCAAGATGCTGTGATGCCAGTAGAGTTTTTAGTTCCTTCATTAAGGATTGCCACTGCGCAACGTCTTAATGAATCCAAATCTCTACAGCTATGCCACGAAGCTCTGCATAAACTTTGTGAAATATGCTTACTAGCTATGCATGCACTGGCAGCTGAAAAGGAAAGACGCAAAGTTTGGCATGATCACAGATTACAAAAGAAGGATCTTCGTTCAGGAGATCTGGTCTTGATGTATAAAACCAAGATGATCAAGGGGAAGTTAAAATTCACGGGCGAAGGTCCTTATAGGATCAAGAAAACTCTTAATCATGGGGCCGTGAACTTAGAACAGCTTGATGGGATGCCATTCGACACACCCATCAATGGTAGCCGGTTGCACAAGTATTGGCCACCACAGTAAGACAGATCCAGATTGGGGGTGGCACATTACCAATAGCTAATCTGCTCAGCCATCATCGCTAGATCTAAGGAGATCAAGCCAAATCAAGCAAAATCCATCAAGATTCAGCCAGATCTGGCAAGATCGGGAAAATCCATCAGAATCCAAGGAGGATCCAGATCTTGATAGGGTAAAAAAGGAAGCAGATCATCAGATTGACTGATGGATCTACTACCAAGAATCCATCAGAATTTCCAGAGCACTACCAACAGTCAGATCAAGCCTGGATGAAGCTGATTACCAGTTTACAAAAGTTAAAAATCAAAAAATCTCGAGATCTCGTCAAAAAACACTCTAAAAGAGAACTTTTTTCATGATTTTTTGAGATCCTCTGGGAGATAGCTCTTGAAAATTGGACAGTCACTAGATCTGACCTAGATGCATCCATGGAAATTTTTGCGAGAGTTCCTGATGGAGGAATCATCATTTTTTAGTGTATGCGAGAGTTCCCAGAAGTAGAATTTTCAGAACCCTCGCAAAGCATCAAGATCATCTTACCAACTCTCGCAAGATGCCTAAATGGAATCAGAGCAGTGAAATCAGCCTGCCTACATGATCTGATCTTGAAAATCTAATCACAAGAACAAGTTGTGCAAGAGATCACTTCCTGCAAGAGTTGAACTCTCGCAGACAGCCTGAACCCTCGCAGAACCTTCGCATAGGAGTCAAATCACCTTTTGAACTCTCGCAGACTTTTCTGAGGTCTTAGAATTTTGTGAAGAAGGTGCCTGCCAAAATTTGGGTGGAACCGAACAAGGGAAAGAAAATTTTACCTAATACACACTCTAAATTCCGCTATACAAGGGCTGAATTCGAGTCATTTGTCACCTTTGCTAACAAAGCTCTGTTTTCCACTAAAAATACCAAGGTTTTTGTTTTCAACCAAACTTCCTACCAACTGTCATCTGCTCATATTAAACACTGATATGCATTCTGAACTACAATCATTGTTCTCCAACACTCATTATTCTCAGTTTTCTACTGTTTCCACAGCTTTTTCCATTTTCCACCGTTTTTTCTACTTTTTCGACTTTTTCAACCACTAATCATCATTGCTAACATGGCCTCCTTATCCTCTGAAGACTTTGACGCCAAACAGGTGATCCAGCGTGACATCCCCGAGGCCACGCAGATTGGGCCTCTACCCTCTGACACTCTGATCCAATCATAGCTGCTGACAACAGGCCCCCTCCTTGAAGCAATGGGTTTTTACCTGACGCTCTTCCATTCTGAGATTAACATGGGCCTCGCCCTTCACGCTTACGCCACCTGGGATGAGGACAAGGCTCGTTTCCACTTCTTGTACCAAGGTACCATGTACAAGGTCTGAATTAACGTCGACTCGATGATTACCATTGGCATTATGTCCGGTGATTGTCAACCCATCTCCCATCGCCAAGACAAAGCTCTGGTCAATTTATTTGTCACCCAAACCACACTAGAAATTCCCATCCAAACCAACAATGGTTACCTGATAGAAGCTATCACGGAACCCGTCATTCAGGTGGCTGCGCATCTGTTGAATAACTTTCTAGTTATTTCAACATTTTGCAAGGACAGAATCTAGTCTACGCTGCTAGTCAGATAGTGGAATCCTTTCTGGAATTTCCTAACCCCTTTGTTGTGCCATACGACTGGCATAGCTTCCTTATTCGAGAACTAACAAACTCCATCAAACCCAGCAACCGTGAGCGAATCGCAGCAGGCCCCCTATTGTGTAACTTTGCCTATGCACTTCTCGAGGCAAAAGTGTGCGGTTTCCAACGCTCATCCCTCTTGTCTACCCTTGTGCCACATACTAACCTTTACCCACCATCTCAAGCATCTACCTCCTCCCAACCTGTAGTCATTAACATAACGGCCAGCAAACGAATGTGTGGTGCTGCCTCTACATCCACATCTCCACCTATTACCCGAAGACGTGTCTCCACTGCCGCACTAACCACTCCATCAACCACCGCCACTTCTTCTTCTGTGCAACCCCCCACTCCAATTTCTGTTGCCACTACCTCTCTTCATGTTGCATCCACATCTGTTTCTGTCTCCATCCTCGTTTCTTCTGTTGATACCACTCCTACTTCTCTTCTAGTGTCCACTGCTCCATCCATCACCATCGCATCCTCCATCACTCCTACCACCAGCGTTGCTCCTCTCACATTCAATCCTTCGGATTCGCAACTATCCCCCGACACTCTGGCATGGATGCAGATTATCAATTTTTCACCCCCACGCCAGACACTTTATGCTCCATCCTCACCTTCTTCCATACTCCACACCACCCTTCAGTTTCCACTATTCCTGCCATCCTCTCATTCGGACAAACCGTCCTCACCCCTGTTTCCATAGTGTTTTTCACACCCCACCCGCTTCACCAAAAAAGGTTGTCGAGGGCAGCCAACCGCTGCCTGATGATGCATTTGTACAAACAATTTTTGTAGCATCACCAGATCAGACTGATCCTACCGCCCCAGATGGCATCAGGACAAATGAAAACCTGATCATAGACAATGACGACGGAATTCCACAAGTCATTGGGGCCGATACAACACCAGCCCCTACCAGTGCCAGTGTACCAGCTGCTCCCACGATGGTGTACCAAACTCTAGGAAAATACATCCTGGATGCGATAGCGGCCAAAGCTATTCTGGACAGCAGGTACTATAGTTGGCAACGAGTAATACACAGCTATGAGCAGACCTCACCAAGCTGTAGCAAGAGCTGATTCTGGCTCAACAACACGAACAAGCAGGGCACCAGGAGATTGCCAAGCTGCAGCAGAAGGAGGAGGGCCTAAACAAATATATTCAAAGCCTCTCTAAAGCGCTGACTGAGGCCTCCACAAAGGTGCGGGGGCTTCAAGCTGAACCATCCCAACCATCCAAGCGCAACTTACACTTTTGGAAACAGAGAACGCGTGCCTGGGGACGGAGGTCAAAGCCTTACAAGACGAGAAGCTAGTCTGGTTAGCTCAATCTGCACCGGACAGAAGGCTGCTTTCCCAATCAGAGATGAATCTTCTATGGCGTCAGGTGCAGATTTATAGTCAAACCCTCAACAGCTACCAGACGGAAGTCAATAAGTATCGGACAAGTGCAACGCAAGAGCTCGCCTAGGCCAAGCAAGCCCTCAAGGCATGCCAGAAATACATGGAAACGAAAGCCCAACCCACCCCCGTGGTAATTCACCACCACCTTATTTTGACGCTGCACAGGCTAGTACCAGCCAAGATCAGAGCCAACAGACAGCAGGGGGATTTCAACCAGACCAAGGGTCCGAAGGCCAAGACCAAGGGCAGACAGATGCGGCCGCTGAGATGCGATACCAGAGCCAAGGTGCAACCACCAGTCAGGGCCAAGCAACATCATCCAGAGGGTCGCGAACGATATCTGCCAGCCAGGCCTTTCGAAGATCGAAGTTCATGGAGGAGAATATCAATGAATTTTTATCCAAATATCCCCACGAGTCATCAAGAGGCAGCTGGCAGATATCATTCTCAGCTCAGACCATTAAGGAAAGAGAACTACAAGCCTTACCCACCCTCCAACCACAACCGGAGTGGCAACAATAGTTATTTGAGAGAGACCCTGCGGCCATCAAGGCTTACGTGACGAGTCCGCAACAGTTACGGGTGAATGCACATTTCCTGCCGTGTCCAAGAAGATTCAAATGGGCGGAATGCGGCACTCTTCTGGACCAGATTACACTCAACAATTTCAACTGGCCAATCATCAAATCCGAATATGGATGGACAACGGATGTAGACGCTAGAAGGGCTCTCTCCGCATTCGTCAGTCACTACATCAATTGTCCTGATCCCACAGTCCGCGCGACAGCCACTTACGCCCGGGAATTAGAATATTTAATGGGCATTGAAATAAAATGGGATGATTTCCTTCCCTCCATATTTTGGTCCAAATAAAGCACTCGCTTCCGACAAAGTCGAAGACCAGCTGCCAGTCGCTCGCATATATTACCGAGCTGCATTCCTTGGAGATCCCTGGACGAAACGATTCCAAGCATGGATGGACCAGGAATGGCTGACAAGCGTCCACAAGTCCTTCCACACGCCAAAGGACTTGAAGAAACTGGATCTTCTCAACTTCATGGAAGATGTTACGGGCTATCTCATCCACTAGAGGTGGTCCAAGAGAACGCTATACTAAACCGACAGAGTGCCGAGGGATCGGCACTACTTCAGGCCGTGGGTCCTGTTGGGGGTATTCCCAACAAAGTGTAAATAAATAAAATCCTCCAATAACATGTGTTGTGAGGGCATGGCATCCTACGTGTATAAGCCCATGGCCCAATGAGCACACAATTGAAGTTGTAAATAAAATAAACTTGACTTGGGCCTTGTAATTAAAATAAAACTAGAGGCCCAATGTCATTTTTAAACTTAGAGATCACTTTTTAGAGTTGGGTCCAAATTGGGACTCACATGAATCTTGTGATTTCTAATGTACTTTTTGTGGACCCTTGGATCAAGTTGGGTCCAAGATGAATGGATAGGATCATTGTGAATATTAGCCAATAAGATTGAGGGGCAAGGGCCTTCCCCTTTTTATAATAAGGCATCATTTGTACACTAATTCCATGCTTAATGAGAAGGAGAAAACTCTACCATTTTTGGAAGAGAAGCATCCTCATTTGCTATTCACTACTTGCTATTGCTTATCGGCGGCAGGTTGTTTGGCCCATTTACTAAATAATCTGTCACGAAAATGGTGTTGACATAAAGAATAGAGTCGGTCCAAAACCACCCTCTCTTTCCTATTGACAATTATATTGCCTTGAGGATCCACGTCATAATAAGGATTTGTGGATGACTCTTCAGTGAGGGCGGGATCCACGGCCGCTTGTGAGGGACCACTCTCATCTTGGCTAAGCATACTTTGCAGTTATGTTTTCTGCTCAGGAGTTGATGATTCATATCAATTTTTTACAAAGTCTCCCGAGCTTTCACCACTGCCTAACCCCGCCATGATTACTACATTCATAAACATATAATACATTACAATAAACCCTAATATATTGAAATGAAGTAGAAAAAAAAAATGGATTACAGAACTTTAATGCATATTGGAGTAGAACTTTCATACCTGTGTTAACAAAACAAGAGAGATATGAGTGTAGAGTTCAAGCCTACACCAAGATGCAAAAGAATCATATAAGCAACAATGTATAAAAATAGGACTATCTAAAAATTAAAACATTAGAGTCATACAATAATTTTATGTTATTTGTGTTTTGTACTTGTGCATATATGCAGTTTATCACAACGAGATGAATTACATTCAGATCAGTCTAGCGATGAAAACACTACTCAAGTTAACAAGGTAAGTAATAAACATGCATGTTTTCTTGTTCATAAAAAACTTTGTTATTATAAGTTTAAATATTGTGCTAAAGTGACATGTACTTGATTTTTGTTTCTCGTAGAGAAATTATTTTCAAGATAAAATATGGTGCACATGCCTCAAGTGTGATGGACAAAAGATACATGAAAGACACATTGTTGAAAATCATTTGTGGAAGTTTGGACGAAAAGAAGAAGGTCAACCATCGAATTTGGAAGACGTTGAGGTTTGTTAAATTTATATGATTGTTTTTTATCATAATCTTCGTCAATCTATATATGTCACTTATAAAATTTGTTTCATGTGTGTAGCCAATACATCGAATGCCATTCCACGGAGTTGATCCATCTGTGTTTAGTTACAATCAACGTCAAGTTTTGATAGACATGAGAAAACAAAGAATGAAACAAATTGAAGAGGCAAACACAATTGGAAAAGAGAATAATCAACTTGATTCTAATGATTGTGATTATGAGGTGCAACACGATGAAGCAATGCACAACATGTTTGAATCTTACTTTGAAACATATGAGAATGATGATATGCATGCATCTTCTAATGAAAATGGAGATCACGAACAATTTGAGATGGATGAAGTTGAGATTCTATTGCACAAGGAGGCAGACACTCCTCTATATCTTGGAGCATCCATTTTGAGGCTAGCTACGTCAATTCTTATTCTAAAACTTCAAGCAACATACAAATGGAGTGATCGTAGCGTGACATCTTTATTCGGGTACTTAACGCATAACACAACTATTATACTTTATAGCATATTTATATAAAGTTAATTTTTTTTCTTTTCTAACAACTCATAGTGCTCTTTTTTTAGGTTGTTACATCGAATACTTCGAAAGAAAATGTGATACCTAAAACACAAAAAGAAGCACAAAAGATGATGACCGTGCTTGGAATGGATTACGACACAATACATGCATGTCCAGAAGACCATGTATGTCCAGAAGACCATGCATGGGAGTAGCGGAATGGCATGGTGAATAGCTTAAACATCACGACGTTAATTCTTCATGGAATGAATCCATTGATGGTATGAAACGGTTGTCTATTTTTCATAAATTACCCTATTGGAGGAATTTATTGATAAACCATCTATTGGATCCTATGCACATATTCAAAAACGTCAGCGAATCCTTATGGAACCACATCATTGGCATACAAGAAAACTCCGTAGATCATAAAGTTCTACAAGCGGCCGATGTGAAAAGACCCTATTGGATTCAATACACCGAAGGTGGAGATGAGATTCTACCTAGCGTGTCGTGGATTCTTACAAAAGAGCAACTCTCATATGTTAAACATGTCATAAAACAAATGAGAACTCCAACAGGCTATGCACATTCTTTATGCAAGTCATTTACCAAAGATGGTAAATTAAGTGGATTAAAATCACATGATTGGCATAAGATGTTGCAATTCATACTTCCACTTTCTATTCGAGGTCTCTTCAACGATGATGTACGAAATACGCTTTACAATTTGTCATCGATGATCAGCTTTGTATATTTTTTTAAGCACTTGTATAAATATGTGATATTTCAAGTTTTCATGTGTTAAACGACCTAATGTACTATCAATCTTGCAGGTGGATTTCCTCGAAAGAAATAAAAAATAGTGAATTGGATTCCATGAAAATCCAAATGATCAAAATGGTATGTTTGTTGAAAAGAGATTTTCCAACTTCCTTTTTGGATATACAAGTTCATCTTCTAGTGCATTTGGTCGAAGAAGTATCAATTGCGAGACCTGTGCACATGAGATGGATGTTCTACCTTGAGCGCTTCATGAAAGTTTTGAAGGGCTTTGTGAGACAAAAGACAAGGCCAGAAAGTAGCATTGCAGAAAGTCGGCTTGTACAAGAATCTTTGTTTTATATCACCGAAATAATCTCTCAATTGCATCCTGCAATTCCCAAAATGTGGTGTGAAGAAGAAGATGAACGTTGTTAAGGGTGAAGTACCACAAGGAAATGGTGTGCAAAAAAGGCTTTCACGTCAATTAAAAGAGAAAATTGACACATTCATATTATATAATTGTGGACAAATGGAAAAGTGGATTTCAAGGTATGAAGAAGCCAAAAAGGAAAGAAACATAACATTGAAACGAAGAAGAAATATCAATCGAAGAAGAAGAAGGGCGTTGGAGAACGACAAACATTTGGAGCCTTTACCTCCAAAATGCTCTCGTGAATGGGTTTTTGATACGATGCTAAAAGCATCTGAAAACGGAGAAGAAGTGACCGAATTAGAATAGAAATTTGTTTGCGGATGTGGATGGAAGGTTAGTGTAATATTGTTTATGTGAAGTTTTGTTTTTGTACTACTCAATATATGAATGGTATTTCTAATTACACACATTTGTTTTTTTTTGTATTTTAGTATACATCATACACTGCCATGTGGGCATATGGACACTATTACCGTGTTGAGAGAGTTGACAACAAGCGACGTACATATGATTGTGGTATAATGGCCAACTTTCAACAAGAGAGTCGTTTTAGTGCGAGGGATCCTAATGTCATTTCGGACGACCTAGACTATGTCGGCACATTGCAACATATTTATGAAGTCCATTACGAGACTAACGGCAAATGCTTTATTAGAACCTCGTCTTTAACGGGAGAAAAGTAAGGGCTACACATCTTCCTAGGATTGGGGATTTAAATTATCTACATTTCACCTTTGTATATTAATTAATTGCCAGTATATGCGATAAAATACGATATTGCTTTGACCAAAATGAAAATTATGAATTACATTTAATTTCTTACTAAGTTAGATAACGTATTCTAATAATAAAACAAATTGAAACAACACAAACTCACCAGTAAACTCACTCGAAGTTTCACTCAAAGCTTAAGTGCAAACGTGCAATTGCTCGCTCTTTAAACGTTTGCTCTTTTTTTTTGAATATTTTTGTCACATGCACAAGCAATTAAAAAATAATACTATATTACACAATTGAACCATTATTATAAGCAAAATCAAACATACAATTATCATCAAACACTATCTAGTCATCTACTACTATAAATCTTAATCAAAACACACTCACACACATACATACTCTCTCTCCCTCTCTCTCTCCCTCTTTAAAAATTCAATATAAATTCTATCAAACACTATTTATATATCTATCACTCTTAAATATCCTAAACTAATGCATAATACAAAACACACACACACACACACACACACACATTCTCTCTCTCTCTCTCTCTCTCTCTCTCTCTCTCTCTCTCAAATCTTAAACCTTAAATCAATGTAAAATACTAAACATGTTCACAAACGCAACAACTCAAGAGGGAACACTCTAGTCTCAAAATTAAAAGTGTGCAATGTGCATGCTTTTATGCGTGTAGATCGATGTAAGCTAAAAGTCAAGCCAAAAGTCATGCATCAATTGAGTGGAGTGATGATAGTTGTACGACGACTTGACTCCAGAGGTGAGACTCTAGTACTATTAAAACCAAAAAGTGTAATGTGTGTGCATGCAAATTGTTATAACTTAGAAGTGATAAATCAATTGACGTTTGTGTAGAACAACTCAAGTGACATAACATAAGAGTAAAATTGTCAAATTGGCACACGAATGCATGTAGCTCACTTTATAGCAAATGTATCTATTATAATAGTATGTAGTACCAATTATAAGCTAAGCTGACATCACAATCATTACACTTATCGCAAGGCTTGGCATTTGCAAAAAAGTATGTTAATATTAAATACTCATGGTATTTTTATATTAAATACTCATGTTGAGGTTGCTTGACCTCATGCCTCATGTTGCATCAATTATTATTTAATTGTTTGTCCAAGACTTTTAAGTGCTTACCATTCATCATCTATCATATAAAGTCAAGCTTTTAAATATCTAAACATATTCTTGAGACCAACCCGAAAGATGCTATTGCCTACGATGACGGCTAATAATCCTTATGAATAAGCTCGGCGTCACTCTAGTTAATGAGATTGATTCATCGTATAACTATGGAAAGTCTGACGACGAGTTTATTACTTCGCATTTGCTTCAATGATCACGATTGCTTCAGGCAACTCGAAACTCTTAATTTCAGTAAATCCAGCCGCAGCGAGCAAATTTCGCCACTGAATTTCTGATCTGCTCGTGCCTCCATCGGTGAAGGCAAGCATGCTGACATCCACAATTTCTGCGAGTTTCTCAAAAAAGCCCTTCTTAGTGCAGGATTTGGGGTTCTTTGCACAGGATTTGAGAATAGTCTCCACGACCATGATCTTTCCGCTCTTGGGCAACAACGTCTTGTAACAATTTTGCAGAACTTTGATGCACTTCTCATCATCCCAATCGACGAGTGTATTCTATAGAAAGAAGCAGCAAATGTACCACAGTCACATTCTATTGAACTAAGTGATATTCAAAACCACGTCTAGCACGGTAGAAGTTGAGTGAAGATATCTGGAATTCTAAGAGAGAGAGCAGTGTCGGTTGGTTAGGCAAATTCTTATATTTGTCTTGAGAATCTTATAACTTAGTAGCACTGATAGCCTTTTACTGACCTTAATAAACACTCCATCCGCTGATGGCACATTATCAAACATATCTCCTCCTACATGCTCCACTCCTAAGCAGGCAAGAAAAAAGAGTTAAGCATTTACAGCATAATTTTGATGATCTATCAACTCTTAAAGATTTAGAGAATGTGGGTTCTCGATCTCTTTCAGATTGATACTTTGCAGGTTAGCCAAACAAACAGTGGTGACCAATGCATATGCTTAAAGAACTAAACTTAAAACTTCCAACCTGCAGCAGCTTGTGGACCATTCCAAGTTCTTACCAGGTATTCTAGGAGCATTCGCCACAACATGCGGCTGATCAAAATTGATAGCCTTCAATTGCGGATAAACACGCACAATTTCACTCAAAGCTGTGCCAACACCACCACCCACATCAACTATGGACTTCAGATCATCGAATCCCTTGTAGTGTTTGAGTACTACTGCCATCACACCCTTGGAATAGCACATCATAAAATCGTTGATATTGCTGCTAAAAGCTGGATGCTCCCTAGCATATTCGAAGAAGGGCTTCCCAGTAACTCTCTCAAACGGGAGGCAGTTCTCTAACACGGCTTCATGCAGGTGATTCCAGGTCGCCATGTACACTTCATGAGTATGAAGAAGCAGAATTGGAGACACATTGCCAACGTTCCCAGCAAGCCAACGCGAAACATCATTCAAGCCATAGTGTGGCTCCTCATCCGACCCACTCAGCCGAAAAACCCCCCTCCTTGCCATATATTTGAGGATGTGTTCAAGAGCACCGACATTGGGATGGGCACAATTAGGCAGCTTAGCAGCAATCTGCGCAACAGATAGCGATGCACCAGGGCCTTGCTGAGCAAGAATTTCCGGAACTCCCAGCATGACCACTGCTCTCAGGATGAGGGAAGTGACACCCCCGAAGATTATGTCCCACAGTAACTCCTGCCCAAGGAATTGCTGCTGCGTAACCTGATGATCATCATTACTATCAGTTGCCGCGATCGGAGGTTGAGGTTGATCTTTTAATTGGTCGCTAAGAAGCGTAAAACGATCTTCAGGTGCTAATGTCGCCATAGGCAGCACAGACGAGGAGGGGAAGGAGGAGGAGGATAGCTCGTGAGATGTCACCTACCGGAGTGTTCTATCTCAGTCGTAGTTTGGCTCTAAGCGCAAAGCCTCCTTATATACCGCGGCCTTGCTCTCTCGATAGAGCTCACGTGTCATGACTCGTGAACGTGAGGGGTAAAGTACATTTTGCCATTGTTATTATATTTTGCTAGGGGGGGCTGAGCCTAAAAGTCTTGAAAAGTAGAATTGGGCATAAAAGTCTTGCTTTATCCAATGTCATTATCTTATCTGCTCCGGACTTTTCTCCTTACTCGGGACTTTTTGCATTTTCTCTCTTCCTTTGACAGCTTTATTATGGATGTTTTTGCCCACCTTTTGGGCCCAGGTTCTTTGGATGGTGTGAAGACCCTTTCAGCTCGAAACCAAGCTCGGTTACCCATTTCTTCTGGAGGTGTGGGTCTTCTCTCTACAGTTTCTTCTGCACCTACAGCTTTTCTTGGGCGCTGGGCTCTTGTCGCCCCTGCTTTGTCTTCTTTCTCTAGCTTTCGCCCTCTCTTGGCAGATTGCATTGCTCATGTGGAAGCGGGTCTCTGCCTTTTCAGCACCTCATGAAACTTTCTAAATTGTGTAACATGTTCATTGTCCAATTGTATGCAGAAGTGTGATTTTCGGGACTATGAAATAACACGCATTCGTTTGTTTTGCAAGGATAAATTTGTGGTGGATCTGTAAGGACAAGTAATATAGTTATGCGTAAATGGTTTTTATTTATGCATACAGAATAATTAGTAATGTTATGAGATGTTAGATTATATTGTCGTATACAGATTTTGTATGTTAATAGTTTTGCTAACCAAATAGACAAAATGTATCAGAATATATACATGTCGAAGTTATATTTAGTATGTTATCAAAATACATATTTCTATTGAGAATATTTCTATGCAGTGTTGTAAAAGTTTTATTTGAAAAGAAATTGTTTTCCCACCAAACTGCATCCGTATCAACCGTATTTATGGAATTCTTAAAAAGTTCTATAATAAGTTGTCTTAACTCATGTGGTTGCTTTTGGAAATTAGTAAGAAATGCAAATACTACAAAAATATATGTGTTTTCTGGAAAATCTTTTATAAATTCGGATTGTGTATTTAAGTTTATCACTGATTTAACAACCATGTTGAAAAGCAAGAAGATTGAAAATTCCGAAACAGGTGTATGGGGATACCAGCAACAACACCTGCAAATCAACGGCAAATCAACATAAATGGAACTTAGGAACTACAAGTTCGGATCACTATTTTATGACTTCCAAAAGCAGTGTAAAATAGAATGAAAATATGGACATAATGTATGTCTTTCGAATTGGTTTGTACGTACGTATTTGTAACTTAATATTTGTAAGACAAACAAATATGTTAAAGCAATTTAACTATTACATTAAAACATATTCAAATATGTGAAACGACATAACAAAGTATAAACCAAAGTTCATGTGTTATTGTGTTTGTAATTTTCTAGTTCAAGTCATTATTGAGGTAAGAAGCTAACAGTAACATGCAAAAATTAATGTCGTAAAAGTAGGCAATCGAAGTATGATACTATGACGAGGACATTTCTTTGTTTGAAGCTATGTTAATGATTTGTAGAAAATAAATCACGTACTAGTAATGGATTTCTTAACAACAAATGTGTTATTGCATAAATAAAACTTGGAAAACATCATGCTAGAAAAAGGTTTGCATGTATTTTTGATAATCCATACAAAATTTGTATCGTTATGTCAACAGAGTTACTATAATGCATTGTAGGTGTACTAATGCAGTTTTGAGAAATCAGCTCATGGTAAAGTACGAGAATAGTAATTTTTTATATACAAAAATATATATGAAAGTATAAATGGAAGGTTTATAGAAAAAATAATGATGTTCGTATAGCACAACTCGTTCAAAGTGAATGCCATCTACATCAAGAAAGTGCATCTAAAAATTTTCTATGGAACTGAATTTAATTTTTCTTTTGCAAATTTTGAAGTTGAAATGGTATGTAGGTCTACCAATATACAAGTACAATAAAAAATCTTTTGAAATTGATTGCTATTTATAACTCTGAAAACTATATGGAAATGTCCTAAGAAAGTACACGTTCGTGGTTTTACAAGTATGATGTTGTTAGTCATAGTGATGAAATAGTAAATACGATTTGATTTTCTGAATTTCCTTTACGTACACAGACTATGTTAGTAACTACAATATCAAATTTGTTTTCTTGCAATTTCCTATCATGGTACATGTACTTTTACTTACTATTAAATTCAAGTTGGACTTATTATGTACCAAATACTGCACTTTCTTTGTTCTAATCGTAATTCATAGCATGTTTTGACAAGCGAAACTTGGCACGCCAAAAAATTTGGCTTCTTTCAAAGTAAACCAAATTTGTTCCTGCTCTGTTTTTGTGTGTTGGCATTCTAGTCGCAAACTACCATAAAATAATCTTTTTGTGCAAGGTGGAAAATCCTTGTGCATGCAACATTATGTATGTATATTGGTGAAAAACCTAATAAACGTACATGATTCATTCATACTTTGTTATAGTTTTGTATATTTGAAATTAATACCATGATGTGGTTGTTTCTAAGTAATAGCAAATAGTGAATCGGAAACCTTCACACATGTAATCATGTGTGTGGTCTGCCTTTCAGGCAAAGTCCTTTCTTATAATTTCATGCATTTGAATTTCATACAATAATGTGTAATAGATTTATATTTTCTATATTCACAGATGGCTACTTCGCGTATCGCAACCTCAGAAATCAACGACGATTTTGTACTTACTGATGGTAATATTTTATTACAGTACAATAAATCAATTCCATACTTAAAACAATACGTCTTGCACAATTTTATAGTTATGCTTAATTCAATATACTGCATACTCATAAAATGTATTGTGCTTTTGCAGAAGAGCTTCAACAGATAGAAAAAGAAACCTCTCTTCTATTAACAGACTGTATGCTAGTAGATATTGCTAGAAAATGGCAGGTTTTCTATATCAACATTTACAAAAAAAAACCCAATTATAATTTACGTACTTGAAAAACAAACAAAATTAAAAAAATACTTTGGAAATTTAACGATGATAACTTTAGATTGCCATGCGCACTAGGTATATTGGTCCTTATATAACTTTATTTGTATGTGGTCAACCTAACATGAATGCACTATTGTGCAGATGAAGTCCAACAAATAGAACAAGATGTTCAACGACATGAAAGTTTAGGTAATATCAGTAAATAAAATTAAGACTTGCACAAAAAAAATCATTGTCTACATATTTAGTACCATTTATATTGTATGCGATCATTTCCATAGTAATAGGTTCCTGTATATTTATAACAAATTGTTATAATACATTTTACGTATGACGCACGAGCCGCATAAATAGTGATAGCTAATTTTTAGCATCTACTGCATACAAAATCTACGGCTATGACTGTTGATACAGTGTACTCGAATCGAATGCCTAACGAAATACATTCAACACTCAAATGACCCGCGAAGTTACCTACTATTGAATCCGTCCATAAACGACTGCACATTGTTCAAGCATCTACATCAAAATTGCGATCTGCAATTAGACAGGTGTACATAGAAGACATAGAATTAGGATTGCAGAATGTAATGTTCGAGGGCCAAGTCCTATCGAAGTACGACAACTTTGTGATGAACGTACCATACGTGACGTACATGAAATTTGAATTGGTAGACGTATGTGGAAATAATACAATGACATTGTCTATCCAGCAAATGTACTACCCAAATTTTGAGATTTTGGTTATTAATGATTGTATGAAGCTCCGTAATTTTACAATTCATAAAAAAAAACCCTCGAAACAATTATGGATCCTCGAATTTCACATTGATCTATACCCGAGCAACGTTACGAAAATTGCGCCACTACACATACATCCATGCTTCTTCCCAAAAATTACACTGGCTAATTTTCGAGAAGATTGTATCGAATTGTTAGCAGACAACGCTCAAATCCATAATTCGTACCTGCTTGGGACAGTAGTTGTCGCCATTATTGGAGTTAACGCTATGAATGAAAATCGTCATTCTATTACTGCTGCAGATGGGTTTAATCAATCCGACCAAGGCGTGGTACCTATAAAAAATAAAAAATTGATTTCAAAATTGTAGTGAAAGCATTGTTTTTCTTCCAAAAACGCCTGACAGATTATTTAGTAAATGGTCCGAACAACCTGCCGCTGATAAACGACCGGTTATTGGTACCCTTGGTGACGAATTCCAACAAGAAGAGAAATTTGAGGAGAAGGAAATTCATAAGCATATGAGCTTATGGATTAGGCTTCGTCGTGATATGGCATGACAAGCTTATAGGGACGGGCAATGCAAGCCCTCCTGGTGTTAAATAAATGATTGGAACCGTGTAAAAGCGGATGAACGAACACCAGATAAATACAAGATTCAAAAAGATGTTGCGGCTGCTAGGATGCATGGGATAGGCAATTCTAGGTTGGGCTCGAGTGGAAAGGCGGGATTGCAAGCAAGCATTAGTGAACTTACACTACTCTTATAGTTTATCTTTGATTTCATATGCTTTTATTTTTTAATATGCATTATGACTAGCTGCTTCAATGTAGCCCTAAATTAATTTCAACTTAAATTGAATGCATGGATAGTTGGCGGACTATGGACGTCTGCCAACTAAGGAGGAATACGAATATGCCTACAAGGAATCGTATGACGCATTAGTCGACAAACTAAAGAGCGGGGGTCATCCTCCAAATGTAAGTACTAGTTTTTGTATTCATACTAATGTGGTTTGTATCATGACGTCAATTTTATTTAATTTAATAGAATCAAGTATTAAATATTAATGTAGTTTGTTTGCTTGTGTTCATGCAGACTGGATGTCACGACGACGACGAGTAGATTAGATTTATAAATTTTAGTTGATGTTAATATAGAAAGACTTGTGGAACATTAAAGCACAAATTTTGTAATACATTGATTCATATTATAAACATATTATTATTGCAAATGTTCGTGCTATATTGCCATTGCTTTTATGTGCAATGTTCTTTTTTTCAAAAATTGAAATGTCAAATTTAGGGATGTGGATTGACGTAATAACCAACTAAGAAATTCAAACCGTGTGCAATGTCGGATTTCAAAACAACAATCAATATCATATCTAAAAATCTAAATGAAATTTATGATGTGCACAAATTTATGATGAGAGAGGGAGAAAGAGTGTGTATGTGTATTGTCATTCATAATGAACATGAAGTAATGCAATAAAATATAAAATGAAAAGTAGTTTAAAAATGAAAAGTACCTCATGCTTAGTTTGTTGTTTGATCCAAATGTTGAATGCAACTCAAAAATATTGTTTTAAGAACAATTCATGAACATCGCTTCTACAAGAACTCAACTCCAAGAATAGCCCGATAAAAATGTGTGCGTTATTTTTACGCATTTTTTATTTTATTTTACCTAATTTGGGACGTCAAAATCCGACGTCTTCATGCGTTGGATAGACGTCGAGCTATGTTATATCAATGAGTGGAGATTGTCAAAATTTGGTGAATCAGTGTCATGGAAAAAGAGAGATTGATACTGCTTTGTGGGTAACCACAGTGGCAATGTTGAATCATTCCAAGCAAGACTTGGGCAACAAAGACATGTCAAACGAAATAATCTACTATTCAGCATATATCAATACACCATCCATGAAGCAAATCTAAGACAGAAGCATGACCATAGACACATGAGTTAGTGATGGAAGAACACCTTGACTCTATGAACAGATTTCTATTAATCACTTTTGGGTTATGAATGAATTATGCAATGTTCTGCAGCATGATTTAATTACGTGCAACGTGATTTGATAGCATGCAGATCGGACAACCTTCATGATCAAGAGAAACATTTGTTTTTTGAGACACGTTGTATTCAAAAACATATCTATTCAAGAGAGAGAGAGAGAGAGAGAGAGAGAGAGAGAGAGAGAGAGAGAGAGAGAGAGAGAGAGAGAGAGAGAGAGAGAGAGAGAGAGAGAGAGAGAGAGAGAGAGAACATATGAAGAATGCACACGAGCTGTCTTTGTTCAACAAGAAAGAGACCACACGATTGATGGTTAATATATGTTAGGGTGGTTTCACATGGAAGAGTTCAGGGACATTTTAAAATTTGCACTTACCTCCAGTTTGAAAGCCCAGGTCCTTCCAAGTCATTCCATGTGAAAGCCCCTTTTCATTTGGAGGGCAAAGCATTTATTATCCAAATTCAAATTAGTGGTCCAAGGTACTCCCCTAGTAACTTGACTTACCCCAGCTTGGCACCTTTCAATGCCACCTAGGATGCCACTAGGGGCAACTCTCACTCCTAAGGCTTGTGAAAAGGGGTGAGGACACTTGAAGTGGCTCCACCAATCAAACTAAAGGATTTGAGCCTTTTGGACTTACCCCCCTCTCCATGTGAAACCATCCTTAGAGTAACATGCCAATAGTTCAAAGCAACATCATGATGGGCTCTGGCTGATATCCTACGTAAGACATTGCCGTGAAAAACATCCTACAAATAGCTTATCCCGTGCTAATAAGAGACTTCGCATGTGAACTAGCCATGTGAACTAGCTATGTCAATGCTACTACGTGTGCCAAGAAAAGGGCATATGAGGATTGTCATGCCATCAGCTATCCTAGTCTTATGTCATCTAGGTTGTGCACCTGACAAGTGATGAGAAACACGAACTTCAACCCTTCAAAGGTGCATAACAAAATGCGAAAAAGCCTAACTTTTGAGAGTAGGACTTTTCCCAGTTTTCAAGAAGAGTCAAAGAGAGCGGAAACGATCAAAAATACACTCTCATTTTTCAAAAACTCGGACCAAGACCATGACCACAAACTTTCCCAGATTTGGACAAAGAATATCGTTCATCATATGCTGGAAATTGGGAGTTGCATTTGTGAGTCCAAAAGGTAACACTAAAAACTCATAATGGCTGTACCTGGATTGCAATCCATTCTTAAGAACACTTTCATTCCTAATCCTTATCTGATGGTATCCTGATCTAAGATCAATCTTGGAGAAATATTTAGCTCCATTCAAACAATCTATAAGATCATCCATCCTAGGTAAGGGATATATGTTCTTGATGGTTAAATCATTTAACTTTTTAAAGTCACCACACAAATGTGTGCCACCATTCTTTTAATTAACTAAAAGGATTGGTGCTCCCCAAGGGGGCTTACTAGGCCAAATATGGCCCATCCTAAGAAGTTCTTGTAACTGCCTAGAAATTTCATGTAGCCATACAATTAAATGTATGCTTAATTAATGCATTTACAAGATGGATTAAGGCACTATGTAATCGCCATCTGATAGAA
Organism: Diphasiastrum complanatum; assembly: GCA_029204225.1. Taxonomy (NCBI): domain Eukaryota; kingdom Viridiplantae; phylum Streptophyta; class Lycopodiopsida; order Lycopodiales; family Lycopodiaceae; genus Diphasiastrum; species Diphasiastrum complanatum. The sequence goes on from CM055110.1 coordinate 15,320,926, forward strand.
TCTTATTTTGTTGAAAATTCTGTTTGATTGTGAAAGATAAGGTTGGAAATCACTCAGTGTTGAAAGATGGTCAAATCGAATCAAATTGAATAGTTGAATCGATGTCGATAGCTTATTGTCGAATAGGCTTCAAAAATGACGGTAGATGATAGCCAATGATGGTTTTTTGACTTGGACTCAAATTTGGAGTGCCAGAATTGAATAGTGTTGACCTTTGTTCCATCATAAAAGTCAAAGGTTGTGATAGTTAGCTTGAATAATTGGCTTCAACAATTGTCAATTCAACACTTCATCGTTGTCGATTCGATACTTCATTGTGCAGACACGTGTTGGTGATTCTTGTGTATTTCTATAAACTGTTTGACAATCCTGTGTATTTCTGCACACTGTGGAATTGTACAAGTAATTATATACAACAATAAATGGATCTAGATTAGCTATTGGATTAAGGAGAGAGAGAGAGAGAGAGAGAGAGAGAGAGAGAGAGAGAGAGAGAGAGAGAGAGAGAGAGAGAGAGAGAGAGAGAGAGAGAGAGAGAGAGAGAGAGAGAGAAATCCAACATTTTTTAGGCACCTCCTTGTCCATTCATAATCATTTTAACTAGATTTTTCCCACGTTCTAATCAAAATTCATAGGTGAAACTATGCATACATGTCTTTCCCAACTCGCCTTATCATCCTTAAGCATATATTTCCTCCTATTTTACTTAGTTTTTGTTTCTCTAGCCTCTTTCTCCCTCATACTTTATGTCGATTACCAAATTTTTTAGGAAATTTCTATGGAGCAATGGTCCTTGCCTTTTGAATTAGGATATCTGCTCTGCTCCCTCTAATTTTGGTGGTTTTGGTCTTTTTGACCCTTCTATTTCATCTCTTACTCTTCTCTTTAGACATATCCATTTTATTTTATTAGTTTTCAACCTCGGGCACTTAGTATGGCTTCTCGTTTCTACTACCCCTAGTCTATCTAGTCTTTTCTCTCTTCTTGTGTTCACTCCTTTCTCGTCTTTCTTCTAAATCTCTTCCCCTTTTTTTTATGCTATCTATAGAGTTCTTATTTTACATGTGGGTGCTCATTCGATTGGAGGTAGTTCTATTTCTCCTCTTGAACTACTTTGCTTTTCCTTGATTATCACCACCAACACCAAACCTCTGAAAATATCGAGAAAAGATTTTACAGAAGCCTTTTCCGCAAAGGATATACTTCTTGGAAACACATAATGGACTTTGTCTATTCGCTTAGTTTCGACCATTTCAAAAAAGAACTTGGTCTTATAATAGAGGCTAACTTCTTATATCACAACTTTTTCCACTGTGATCCTTGTAAACTCTGAACGTCCTCTATTGATGATTGCAATGCTATTCAAAGCTTGTGAGTACTTTGAAAAGTTTTCCTACTCATCGGTGTTTGTAGCCAAGGAACCAAATGTCATTATTTGTTGGTTCAACTCTAAGTAGAATACCAATGACCCTCCATCTAGTTGGAAAGCCAAATTCCTTATACAAGCAAGGTTAAGCTTCCCAAGTTCAACATGTTCTCTCTCAGGATTCTACAACATTCTCTGCCTATTTATTCCAAACACAAAAGTAGATTCAACCACTTTGATCTGCTGCTTAACAATATTATTGTTTATATTGAATCTCATGTTAATGACTTTTTGGCAATGTCGATAGTGATCTCTTTATGGAATGTTTGGCTTGACATAAATAGCAGCGAATTTAAAAACGATGATTTTTGCATCTTCCCCGCTTCTTAAAGAGACTACCAGATTAGTTGCCCTTCGAGACAATTGTCTTTTTTATTATACTTTTGTATAAAGTTCTTAATCTATGGTTAACACTTTGAAGAATTTTTTTAAAAAAGGCTAATTTATCGGCGCCCTAATTCTAAAGTTTGGCATAACTATAACAATAAAAAAATCTTTTTTATGGATCTCTTATTCAACATGATTAGCTCATTTGATTAGCTTGGCATCAAAAGTTTCTTTGATCCCAAGTTCAAGTCACCCTTGGAATTTGAATTTTGGAAAGCAAGATGCATTTCATGGCCTCTTACTAGATCACAAATCAAAATTTGTATTACAAATATCTAAAATAGAATCTGTTCATTAAATTCTTGTCTTTGGGCACCTCCGAAATATAATATCCCTGCTTTTATTAAAAATGATGGGAAAATCCATGATCATACAAAAAGATTAAAGTATTTAAAATAATACCGTAGAACGACAAAAATGAATCAAGCTACCCAATAGCTAAGTAAAATTTAAAATAGTAAGTTAATTACTCAAAACCAACTGCCTGATGTAAATCACTTACTAAAATAGATCCAGTAATAGGTAATGCAGGAAGCTTTGAAGAAGCCGCTCCTGCAAACTGAGCTCGTCAAAGAATTGAAAGCGTCTGTGAACGTTGTAATGCAACAGAAATACGTTGATGATAGAAAGAAACAATGACGGATGGTAAGGTAATGCTTTGTCCTTGGCATTTCACCATAAGCTCCGCACATAAAAATAAAAAATCATTAAATTTCTTGTGAAGACAACCACAATAAAACGTATTCCTCCGAATTAATAAAACTTTTTGGTAGGGACCACAATGAAGAAATTGCCCTAGTTTAAAGGTGCTTGTACGGACCTCAAAGAAATTGCACTAGATAAGGACCATATTGATAGGGACCATAATGAAGAAATTGTAAGGTTCAATAAAATCTTCGCAGATATTCGACAGCGACCGTCTATCAATCGAGTCGAGTGAGACACAGAGAGTGCGAGCGCCCTATATGAAATACAGGCTTTGCGCGGTCAGTGCTCCAGAGCAAGAGAGACAGAAAGATAGAACAGTCACGAGGCTCCTCCTCCTCCCCCTCCTCGTCGGTGCTGCGGCTGCTGCCTATGGCGACATTAGCACCTGAACGTCCCATTACGCTTCTTAGCGACGAAAAATATCGACCTCAACCTGCGACAACTGATGGGCAGGAGTTACTGTGGGAGATAACCTTCGGGGGTATCACTTCCCTCATCCTCAGAGCAGTGGTCGTGCTGGGAGTTCCGGAAATTCTTGCTCGGCAAGGTCCTGGTGCATCGCTCTCTGCTGCGCAGATTGCTGCTAGGCTGCCTAATTGTGCACATCCCAATGTCGGTGCTCTTGATTGTATCCTTAAATATATGGCAAGGAGGAACGTTTTTCAGCTGATTGGCTCGGATGAGGAGCCACAGTATGGCTTGAATGATGTTTCGCGTTGGCTTGTTGGGAACGTTGGGAATGTGTCTCCAATTCTGCTTCTTCATACTCATGAAGTGCACATGGCGGCCTGGAATCACCTGCACGAAGCCGTGTTAGAGAACTGCGTCGCGTTTGAGCGACTTACTGGGAAGCCCGCGTTCGAATATGCTAGGGAACATCCAGATTACAGCAAGACTATCAATGATTTTATGATGTGCTATTCTAAGGGTATGATGTCAGTAGTACTCGAACACTACAAGGGATTCGATGATCTGAAGTCAATAGTTGATGTGGGTGGTAATGTTGGCACAGCTTTGAGTGAAATTCTGCGTGTTTATCCGCATCTGAAGGCTATCAATTTTGATCAGCCGCATGTTGTGGCGAATGCTCCTAGAATATCTGGTAAGAACTTGGAATGGTTCTCCAGAAGCTGCCGCCGGTTGGAGGTTTCAAGTTTAGTTCGTTAAGCATATACATTGGTCACTACTGTTTTTTTGGTTAACCTGCAAAGTATCAATACGAGGTCTAAATCGTTTACAGATCATCAAAATTATGCTCTTACTAATGCTTAACTTTTATTTCTTGCCTGCTTAGGAGTGGAGCATGTAGGAGGAGATATGTTCGACAACGTGCCATCAGCGGATGGAGTCTTTATTAAGGTCTGTAAGGCGCTAAGATGCTTACACCAGTTTTTTCTCTACATAATATGAGTGAATGGAGAGAAAAGGCTGTCAGTGCTAATTAGTGAAGTTATGTAATAATTAAAACAAATATAAGAATTTGCCTAACCACAAGACACTGCTCTCTCTTAGAATTCCAGATTATCTTCGCTCAGACTCTACTGTGCTAGACGTGGTTTTGAATATTACTGAGTTCATTAGCATCTGACTGTGGTAAATATGCTGCTTCTTTTGATAGAATATACTCGTCGATTGGGATGATGAGAAGTGCATCAAAATTCTGCAAAATTGTTACAAGACGTTGTTGCCCAGGAGCGGAAAGATCATGGTCGTGGAGACCATTGTCAAGTCCTGTGCAAATACCCCCAAATCCTGCACAAAGAAGGGCTTCTTTGAGAAAATCTCAGAAGTTTTGGATGTCAGCATGCTTGCCTTCACCGATGGAGGCACGACTAGATCAGAAAATCAGTGGCGAAATTTGCTTGCTGCGGCTGGATTTACCGAGATTAAGATTTTCGAGTTGCCTCAATCAGTCGTGATCATTGAAGCAAATGCCAAGTAATAAGCTCGTCATCAGAATTTCCATAGTTATAAGATGAATCAATCTCTTTAACTAGACTGAAGCTGAGACTATTCATAAGGATGCTTAGCCTGCAGCGTGTTGGCCTTGCCCAATACTATGTGTTCGGGTTTGTAAAGGTTGGCCATATATAATAAGTTGATAAGAACTTTCAATTCTTGTAAACATATATATGTAAATAATAATTCATGCAAAGTGAGGCATGAGGTCAAGCAACCTAAATCTAAGTATTTATGAATAAACATAAACACTACTAATATTAACATAGTGGTGTGTTGTATATCCCAAGTTGCAAATGAATAAACATAAACACTACTAGTATTAACATAGTGGTGTGTTGTATATCCCAAGTTGCAACATGCTTTTTGCTTCTTTTTTTTCATATGATAGACATTTAGTTTTTGATGAAAAAATGCTTGATTTTTTAGTAGAAATCAATCTAGCACGCTCTAGAATTGGTAACTCCTCCAAATCTTTGGTAAATGCGGTTGCTCCTTTTATAACCTAAACCACAAGAGCTCTAATACCTTGTCATGTCAACTTAGCTTATAATTGTTACCAACTTTGAGATACTACATACTATTATAATAAATACATCCATCATAAAGTGAGTTCAATGCATTCATGCCAATATGAAAATGTTGCTCTTATATTTTGTCACTTGAGCCATTGTACACAAGCCTCAATGAATGCATCACTTATAAATTATAGTGACATGCATGCATGCCCATTGCACTTCCTGGTTTTGAGAGTACTGGAGTCTCTCATCTTGAGTCGTCGTACATACAAGTTGTAGAGCTTGGTTCGAATCCTTGTTCGATAAGGAAAGAGTTGATTCGATGAAACCTACAACAGCATATGATAGTAGTAATCGGATAGAAAGTGCTTGACTACTGATACTGCCATCTACTTTGTACTTGATCTTGAAGATCCACTTGCAATCAATAACCTTTTTGCCAACAAACAGCTTAGTGACAGTCCAAGTGTTGTTCTTGATCAACAAGTTGTATTCTTTGTCCATAGCTTCCTTCTAGAGATCTGAATCAGCTTGTGATAGTGCTTCTCCGACTATGGCTGGCTCCTATGAAACATAGTGGGCATACTCATCAATGAATTAAACAACCTATGTTCGAATCTTTGTCGACCTTTTGGGAGGTGCTTTTGGCTACGAAATTTGATTCTATGTCGGATGCTCTTGAGTTGCAACTTCTTGATCTTCTTTTGAATTTG